>JAIPRL010003389.1:0-47470 GCA_025469235.1 Pemphigus obesinymphae | reverse complement strand
TTAATAATAATACACCTTAACAACTAATTTTTGATTTATGTAGATATAATATAAAATATATAATATAATGTGTCTTTTAAAAAAATACCTAATAATGTTATAAAAGTAATAAAATTACTATAAATAATATAATATTTTATATATATAATAATAATATATGTAAATAAATTACATATATTACATTTTTTGTGATTAAATGAATATTTGAACCATCCCCCTGGAATTTAAACTAAAGGGGACGCCAAACTTAAGCTAAGCAAAGAAGGGGGACGCCGTCTCCCTCCGTCCCCCTCACTTTAACCACTGGAAATATGAGAAATATAATAATAATTATGTTTTAGATTCTGAGCGATGCAAGGAAATTATTGATTTTACAATACTATTTATTTTTACATATAATTTTTCTTGTGAGCAACTTTTCGAACAAAAGAAGTGGAGTTTGATTTTTATAGTGTATTGATTATAGATGATACTTTTAAGAGGTAACTTTTAGATTTTTCCCAGTAGTTTTTTTAAGCCTGAAAAAAATATACCTATTATACGTTATAGGTAGACGAATGTGTGTGATAAATACGGTTTTTTACATATGCAAATAGAACTGCAATTTACTTGTATAGTGTATAAGTACTTATATAGGTAATGTTTTTATCTATTTTTATTGGGTTTTTTATTAGCAATTGGGTTTCAATTTTTATTCAACGCCAAAATAATATTACAATAAAATATATAAATATATTATGAAAGCAATTTATTATAATGCATTTAAATGAAAATATAAATTTTCAAAAAACTTTTGAAAAGAGCTTCTTTGATAGAAAATTTATTTTATAGTTTGTACTTTAGAGAGGTCAATTATTAATATTATTATAATAATAATATATAATATAATCAATACCTCCTCCCATTCCAAAATAAATAAAAATATACACCACTCAGAATCATATGTAATGATTTATCATTAGTTTAAACACTAAAATATTTTTTTATTAATAATTTATTCTATCTATGAATTGAAGGGATGATGGACTAACTTTCTATAACTATATCCTGCCTGGCGTGCGAAGTGTTTACTGGATATTTATTTTATTTATATATTATAAGAATTGTTTAGGAAGTTAAAGTAGATGACTATTAGTCACCAGGTTAGTTACACAATATATAAAACATTTTTCTATAAAATAAAATTATTTATGAAGAGTTAATTGTTATTATTATTATTAATTAATTTATGTTTTGAATTTTTTTATTGTTTTATTAGTTTTTAAAAATTTTCTAAGAATTAATAGGTACCAACTAAACTATTTGGCTACCTATTAAATTAAATTTTTTTTTTTTAAATCTGATTCTAAATATATATTTTGTTAATATTAAATTTTCATTTATTTGTTAAAGTGAATATGTCTATGTCAGCCTGCCCTGTTATTGTAATTGCAAGCAAATAAAAATACCAAATATTCACAGTGTACTAAAGATTATGTGTAGATATTGTTTAGTTATTATATTTACTAGTTATGGTAAGAGAACTATTATTGAAAAAGGTAGTACATTTTACCAGGTATTCCTTACATATTGGTAAATTCGCGATTATAATATTATGTTTCGTAAATAAAACAATTTACTTCTTTAAATAAAACAACACACCTTTATCGAATATTTACGTTCCATAACTTTGCAGTAATATACAAACAGAATAAAAATTATATATATATTACAAAATTAATTATGGCTCGAAATTATAATATTTTGAAGTGTTTACTTATTTTGATTACTTAATTAGATCTAAATTATATTAATTACACGAAATGGGTAATATACTACTTATAGGGGTTTGAATTCGTGTATACTTTTCAGCATTTATTGAAAGAGAAAAAAACTCCGATTCAATGTTATAAACGTGCTTAACAGCTGTATATATATATATATATATATATATATATATATATATATAAATACAAAATAGGATTGAATAAGTAACAATAATTTTTATTTGAATAAATTATGTACACAAAAAAAATAAAGTTTTTTTTAACGTTTATATGTATTGATTTTTTTTTTTTTGTTTAGAAATATTTGAACGTCTTAAATGTAAATGGAATATTTTAAATTCTGAGACAAAACTGACGTAGTTTAAAACCGTCAGAGCAAATAAAATATTATGTAAATATTAATTATTTTGATAAATATTCCAATCAAAGTGAATTTGTAGGTTAATCTATATCAGAATAAAATCGAAGGGATAGAACTTAAAATAATGATAATTTCGCAAACAGTAAAATAATTACATTTTATGACATTATTAAGATTGCTACGGTATACTAATACCAACCCCCGAACTTAAAATATAATATTATTTAATATGTATAATGTCTAAATGACATATTTTCTTCAAAATCAGCATAAATATATTTTAAGGCTAATTTACATTCAAGATTGAAAATACTCTTTCTGAACATATATTTTGTTCTATGGTGAATTTTTCCAACATTTCAATGCGTTTTTCTTGTTTCGAATGTTTTTTAAACAATTTTAATTAAGGTCTAAAATGATATGTATGTGTGATCGATTAATCAATTTGTCTCATATATTATTTTAATTAAACGAATATAATATTTCCATACTGTAAACAGTTCAGGTTTTATGTTATCATTCATTATACAATTAAAAAATATTAAACATTTTTATTAAACGTAGATGTATATATTAGAACTTAAAAGTTATCTAAATTAATATTCTTAAAATATTTAATAATATTCCTATTATATTATACTACATATAATGTAGTATTTCTGAAAATGACATATGTGGAGTTGACTATCCATTCGTCAGATATAAATACTAAAATCAAAATATTCTTAATTTTCAAAAAAAAATAAATAAATCTCTAATTATATTAAATTTAGCTCTCTATTCATTATATTTAGTTATATATTCCATTCAATTAATACATAAAACCTAATTTGTCTACAATGCATATAGTACCAAATCTAAATCATCAAATCATTCATCATATATATCCATTAATATTGATTTTATAATTTGTTTTTGGTCTCCTGAAAAATCATAATTGTACCAAATAAAATAAGTACAGGGTTAAACAGTACCACTGCATGTATATTACACATGAAATTGTATACATTTTTCCTTTTAATCGGCAGTATTTTTTGTATTTTAATTTGAAATAGATAAAAATAAAATTGTCGAAACTAGTAGTGCATCCAAGAATATTTTAAGATGATGTGGTTTTAGAATGTGAATGTAATAAGAAAGTTCTTATCATCAATAAAATTGAACAATTGATATACAAACTATATTATTTGAATGTATTTTACTTTCTTTGGCTCTTAGTAATATTAATTTATTTTTTTTTTTTTTAATTTTTTAGTATTTTTAATATATTTAATACTATTACTAGGATCAAGAGGGAGGGGTCTGGACTTAAAGTTTACCGCTTTGGGTGTACCACTCATGGAAATAAATGGTTATAATGTTATAGAAATTTTAAATAATTCAAAATTATTTAAAACGATATTTTTTACATTAAGATTTAATTTCGTATGGAAAGGGTCATTTTTAATTACCCAAATTACAAATTTTGTTTTGTTTTTTTTAAGATGTAGTTTTAAGTTCTGATAGTCCTTGAAATAGGGGATAAGTGTTGTCCATACACTTTGGGTAGACCAATAACCTAACGGACGTACCCTTACTACACGATAATGACCACCCCCTACGCATGGCGGCTTCGGTCAAAAATCTAATTATAAGGTCGGTTATTACATTTTTGACATTTTTATTCCTATCTCGTGTTATAAAAATAAAACAATCATTTTGATATTTGTACTCGGTTGTTAAGAGGATGCAACACACTCGTATTAGTTAAAAGGTTTTATATAGGCAATTTTTATAAAATTTTAAGAAAAACGAAAACACAACAATTGTAAAATATTTCAAAATAATATTTTAAAAGTGTATAAACATATTTCCGTATTAGTATTATTTCTTATTGTTGTATAACCACGAAATTTGTTTACAAAAATCCATTTTATACTTACCTTCGTAATTCGAGTTTTATGACTTTCAGAATGTTCCGTATATCATTAATATTGGCACTAAATAAAAGAAGAGCACTTTTACTTAGCGAAAAGTTTTGACAGAGAATTTGAATATAATAGGTATTAACACATCAAGCAAAATGGATATGTCAAAATTTAGTAAATATTATCAGATTTTTATTTATAGACAAAAATCTTTATCTGCGATTACTCTAGTCGATATAATACTTGAAGTACGAAACTGTTTTACGGACTATTTTTAGGGATAGGTGTCCTCTTAATTAGTGGTAGTTTTAAGAAGGGAGGCAACGGGCGAATTGCACTCCTCCATGATTCTTTTATTTTTTTAAAGTGGTTTAGAGCTATTGTGTGTAAAATGAGATATTAATATTAATACATACGAGTATAGACAATATTATACAAATACTTGAAAAAATAATGTTCATTTTATAATGTAAATTATACTATATCTTTATTATAATAGTTATCAGTTATATCGTTTTCTTCTTCTTTTTTTCCTTCTTTTTGAAGTTGAGTTTCGTCACCCTTGTCCTCATTTTCCACAGAACTCAAACTTCCGCATCTTCTTTATTTACACCCGTTCACCTCATATAACTTTCTATTAAATCCTATCACCAATTTGTTGTTCATTTTCTTTTCCACTTTCTTTCTATATATATATATATATTCCCTTTGCACATTCTTTTGCCACTCCTATACTAACCTTTACATATTTATTTCTTATTTTGTCCTCTTTTGTCACTCCGCAAATCTATCTTAAAATTCTCATCTCTATCACACTCACTACAGCCTTCAAAGATTATCAATCGAATTGGGATTCTCCTGTCATATAGAATACCTGACGTTACTCTCCATTTTATCCACTCACATTTAATCCTATGCTCTATATCTTCCTCAGAATCAAAATTTTTCTGTAGAACAGATCTTAAATACTTGAACCTCTCATCCTACATCCTTACTCAACTTCATTATTTATTTTTTCCTATTTGCTCCGTGTTCCCTTTATCCAAAATTATACTCTATATATTCTTTTTTACCACTACTAATTTTTAATAATTTCCTCTCGAAAATTTCTCTTTACTCTTGTAGTCTACCATTTATTTCCTCAAGACTATCACCAATTAACACTATATCATCTGCAAACAGCATGCATTGTACCTCACAGTTTATGTCCTTTGTTATTTAATCCATTACAAGGGGAAATAAATAAGGACTCAAAGCGGAATCCTGATGAACTCCTACTCTGGCCTACTTCTCAGTTTCCCCACACAAACTCTTCAATTTTCATTCATGTCCTCAACTTTATTCGCGTACACTTTTCATAACTCTTTTTGCATGAATGTCCGTTTTAAAATGTTTCTGTTTCTAGGAATTAAATCATACGCCTTCTATAGATCAATTAATAACATATTCAACTTCCTCTTTTTGTCTCTGTACTTCTCTACTAACTGTCAATTACAAACTATTATATTAATAATCGAATAATACTCCAACTTCTTATATAGTATTATAAAACTTATTTATGCTTAAATTAAAATGCAATTAGTTATATAATATTTACACATTACGTATGGTTATGAAGTAGTAATTTATATTTAATAATATATACTTGTATATTGATAATTGGTAATTCGTGTTTAAAGTTAATTTGTAATATATAATGGCTAATAAAATAGCTGTGATAAAAGGTGCCGAAACGTATGTTTAGAGACTTAAAGTAATAGGTATGCATGGAATATGAAAACATTTTTTGCCCTCCCCCTCAGAGCTTATCAAGAATCACCACTATTATTAATACAGATGCCAACTAGTGAATTATTTTTTTATAGATTATCATGCATGAATTCACGATATTTTTTCCGATACCTGTTGATAATAAGTATTTCGGTATAATATTAAAATCACACCGTCTATATCAAATAAACTTGAACACTTAAGACTAAAGAATATAAAATATTACCTGTTATTATTATTAGAAGCTTAATAATTTTATTATATTTTAAATATAAATTATTTATATGTACCTATAGAATAATATTTTTATAAAATCATAATCGGATAATAATTTATAATGTATAACAGTCACAAAAGCTCACGTTTATTTTAATTTTTAAGAATAATGTGTATTTAAATTAATTTCACTTTCCTCAAAAATAGTTTTATAACTATATGTGCATATATACAGCTATACTATGTTAAACATTAGAATTTTTATATCTATGATTATATTACAATGTAATATATTTTATTTATATAGTTACATTGTTATTAATAATCATAATAATTATTTTAAGAAATATTTAACATAATATAAAATTTTTTATAAGTATGTAACAATTATTTTTATTATTAAATAATGATTATATTTTTGAGAATATCTATTTATTTTTTTAATATGAAATATATTATTTATCTTGTGTCAAAATACCCAAAATGAATGTATCAAGATACTTTTTTATATTATCTTGCCCAACCTCGAGTGGCTGTCTTTCATTAACGAGTCTAAAGGTGAAAACGTCAAAACAACAGAGTGAAGTAAGAAAGTGGATGAGTATTAAAATGTCAAAATGTCTACGTAATAATATAATATATATTAAATATGCGATGAAGAAAAATGCTCAATATACGAAAACCCAACGATCACTCACATGTACATCAACGACAGAATAAGCATATATTATACACGATTTTGATATGATTTCGTTACGATAAATAGATGTTGTTATGCCACGTCCTGCCAAAAACAATCGAGGATACGGTGTAAACGTGTTAAAACTAACAAACAGAAACGGAAAATTATCGTTTAATTATATTCATAAGGATAACGCAATTTGAAGGCATAATATAAGTTACTCGAGATGAACGCTCGTGTCTCGAAGGTGGTTATTATTATAGTAACCAAAGTGTTTTAGACATTTTAGCGAACGAAGTTGTTTTGGATTCAATATCCGATAACTTTTAAGCGGTATATTATCTCATTAAATGTCAGAGAATGTTTCGGGGGATCGGTATGCATAAGCACTATGAATAGTATTTTATTTTTTAATTCACTTTTTACAAACAAATAAATGAAAGCAACATTTTTATTTTATTTTTTATCTAAAAATGAAGCCACTATAAGTGTACTATTGAATGAGTTCGTTACGCGTAAGTGAAATGTTTTATGTTTACGAACAAATTTCAGTAACGGTATTATTTTATGTAAAATAGATCGAAAAAAATCACGCCAAACAATACGGCTGTGGTATGCAATTAAGTTCTATTGAATAACAATTAATACACTCGGGAGTATGATAAGGTACTATAATTTAATATTATTATATTTTAATATAATTTCATCGTTTTTCATTATATTTTTAAATGACTAAAGAGTAATTTTAAATTATAACTTATAACCTTATAAAAAATCGATACTATTTATACGAATAGAACGTTATCTACATTTTTCTAATAAATTTCCTCGAATGGATCTAACAGAATTAATAGAAAAATTTTAAAAAGGCTTTCGTGAACATTTTTGAAATAAACATGAAATTGAACCAGTTTTATATTAAGCCAACGATTTCACAAAACACAATGACATGCCGGCAATAATTTTTTCATATTAAGTTACAAGGATTTATACAATAAATATATTGATTTTTAATACAATAATTTAAACTCTACCATTGATTTTGGAATATATTTTGGGAGAATATTCTAAAACTAGTGGTCAAAGACGAAGAAAATGAATTATAGAGAATATCACTATATTAGCTGCGGCAGCATAATCATAATGATCGTATGTCAAACACAAGCATTTTAATAATATATTAAACATTTATTAAGGAGCCGTAAAACCAATGTAAAATCTACCTAAAAGTATAATAAAACTATGGATTTTTAAAAAATTGAATATAAATTCTAAAAGAGGTTTTCGTCAATTTATCTTATAGATACCAATCGAGGCGTTTTTTAGCCCTGTAATTTGTCATTAAAATTAGTAATCTTTAAACATTGATTATATTTAAACCTGTAATAATAAAAAAATATATCTCGATTCATCCCTAGAAGACGGGCTGCTGACATGTTAAATCTCTTTTAAGATTTTAAATCCGATTTCCAAAGTTCCACAATATTATCCCGCTCGTTGGTCTTTTAGGTGAAAATATCGTGATTAAACAAAATAAAAAGTTACGAGTACATGGCTATTTTTAGATTAATTTTAAAATATACTTGAATTTTTATAAATCGATAGATTTTTATTTTTCCTAAAATTTCTTAAAAATTTCCTATACAGAAACCATTAATAATTATTGAATTGAGATTTCTGTAAAGTTCGGGTATGTATAATAATAAGTGGACCCAGTATGGAAATATTTTCGAATTATACTCCAAATATATTTTAAGCCTTAAATAGTATTTTAGGACACCATTTTTTAGGCTTGAACATATACATGAAGTGAATATGGTTATATATTTATATTACCTAAAAAAATAAACAAAATTAATTATATAAAAAGGTAGGTAAAGTTTCACTTGTTCAAACATTATTAATTCTTATCGGAAGATAATAAGCAATAATTATGTGGTTATTTATAATATAAAAAAAAATATATTGTTGATACAAATATCTATTCAATTATCAACAAAATATTAATTACCGTTAGATGACACCCAGATATTCATACTGACTGTATTTTTTCAATCTCGATATAGGAATAATTATATTTACTTTTTTGTTTTATGTGAGATTCTATATATAAATACACTATAATTAATTCTTGAAAGTCATTTATTACGTGCGTTAATAGAAAAATCAATACATATTAGATTCTGTGCGAAGGAATATATCGGTTTTACAATGATATGCATTTTTTTCACGTTTGTATACATTTTTTCCATAACAAAAAGTTCTCCGATTATTATACGCTTGACCAGTTTCAGGTAGAAAATTTCGTCTGAGTATGTTAAAGAGTTAATTTTAAATTTTCGCAATAGCTTTTCTATGCATTAAGAAATAAACAATCGAAAAATTACATAAATACGGTAAATATGATTTCAGCAAAATTTACTATAGTTATTTCTCCATAGTTTTGTAAATAATTAATTTAGACTCTTAAATTATTCACTAAAACGTAGTTAAACCCAAAATTACCGAGAACTTTTTTTGAAACTTAGTTCACAATTTTATTAACTTATAGCAATAAAAAGTTTCGATTATTTAAGTCCTGAAATTTGAATACAATTATGTAAAACGTGTATTGTTCTAATATTATTTTCAAAAAAGTTGTGAAAATTGTTAGTCACAATTTATTTTCATAATCATTGAAAAGTTTTCAACAAAGTGTTAGATTTCAAGGCATTTATAAGTTTAAATAATAGTAGTTTGAGATTTTAAGACCTAATTTATTAATATAAGTTGACTAACCTTATATTAATTTAACTATATTTATAAATTATTTGATTAATATTTGTTTTACAATGATGTGTTTATTTTATGTCACTACCCAATAATTGTGTTACAAAGAATGGATCTATTTTTACATGCTTACCTTGTTTTCGATAGAAAATTGCATCTATTTTTACCCCATACTGATGGGCTTTTTTGCTAATTATGTATCATTGACATTAAAAATTAAATCATTAAAATAATTCCTTTAGATGACACCGCGGAAAATTTTACCCTAATATAACAAATGTATAGGATAATAATAAATATATACTGATAATGCTAGTGCTATAATAGTATTGCATACTGAAACGTACAGAATGATGAATCAAAGACGTATTATGAGCATTATGATCAGAATTTGGCAGTTTATGTAACATTTATTATCACTGAATATTGCTGCGACTGCCCCTCTGTCACTTCTTAGAACAAAATTCTTAGTTAAGAAATGTTAGAAAAATAAATCTCAAGCCTGTTCTATTAATCTACAAATTTATAGCTGACTCTACTGATAAGAGACTTAATTCCCAAAATTCCTTCCCCCCTCCGAAAAATAGAGGTCAAAAATTAACAATGCAAAATCTTTGATATGCTAACCGAACGGAAGAAATAATGGTCTGAAAAAAGTACTGAATAATATGATAATAATATGAATCCAATACAACTGGGACATAGCAAGTCTTGCAATCGAGTATTTTTTTTTAAAAGTCATCATCTCTGAATGAAAATGTTCTAATTGTCGTTATTGAAAATTTTCAGGAAATATATTTTAAATTTCAAAAACGGTTGTTGTATTTCTGATGATTTAATTTATTTGACAACTACGATGTTCATATCGAAATATGATTCACTATCGAATGATATAGGTTTTACGTGTTTATAACGAATAGATAAAGTTTTGTATATTTTGACGAGTATTTTTGTCCAAAACACTCAAAATTTTAATAAAAAAGGGTATTTTCGAAAAATTACTAAATAGAATAATTTAATTCTATCGGGACGAAGTATTTAAAATGATACAAGAAAAATACATTTTCCCCCTGTATACTTCTCTAGGGACTGTAGTGCAAAAAAACAGACGGCTGAACAAATCCATTCGAATGCCCAATACGCTCATACCAGGGGCTCAGGAATAACTGCTTGTTTTGTAACCGTCCTTCGGCATAAGAACTCCAAATCTAACTACATATCACCTATTCCTAACCTAATCAATAGAGGGAATAAAGGAATAAAATAGATAACCAATGCATTATTTTTATTATATACACAATTAGGTATAATATATGTTTATTATTAATTCACACTTTCTATTTTATCCAAAATAACTAGATTGTGTATAATGATTTTGGTCTGATACTGGTACGAAAGCCATAGTATAGTTAAACGGTTATTGTGTGGTCCTTACACTATAGAATTTTACAAATAATATGCATATTTTTGTGCCTTAAAACTCAATTTTATAATTCGTACATTTCCTGGAGAATAATGCAGTAAAAAAGAAGTATCCTAGTATTAAAACATAATTCAAGTGATATTTATACACATACTTACTGTATTTACCGTTAGTGTATGAACATTTCAATACAAATATTTCGTGTTTGTATTGATATTGAATTAATATTGTTTTTATATATTATGTAGTTGTTGTTATATAAAATTTACTAATATATTATAAATATTATATATATTATGTAATAACTGCATCTTGTAAAAGTTATAACAATATAATAAAACGTATTACAATTTAAAATTTTATAGAGATTAAACAAATTGGTGACTCCCTGTAATTATATGTATCATAATTGGTTCATTATTTGTGAAAACAAAAATTATTTGAAGTGCATGCTTATTTTATTTTACTATTCCAATAACAACATATATCCGATATATTATATTCAAAAAATGGTAATGTATATAATAGTATTTATTCTCAATAATATTATTAATTGTTCAGTATAGCAGAGTAGAATTATCGGTATGATATTAAGAGAACACTACACAGGTAATTTTTGGTAAGTACTATAAAACACGCTAACTTAAAATTTCAAATAAATTAAATTTAACTTAAGTAAGAGCCAATTAATCTATATATTAAAGACTATAATCAAAACTAAAGAGATACATTTCAAAGTCGCTTCAGATCTTTTTTTCAAAAAATTAATTTCCGAAAGAGCTATAATTATATAAATATGCTAGAAAAAAGTTGTTCAGTTATAAGAAATACATTTCACGACTTAATTGGAATAAAAAAAATAAGCTCCAAGATGCATTTAGAATTGTCGTTTTCCATCAATTTGATAATAAGTATTATGGCTCTAAAATTAATTTGGATTCTTTTATTTCCAATCTAAGTATACAAATATTTTAAATAAATATCGTGATTAAACTACAAATACAAATTGTATTGGCCTAGGACTATTTTTAAATTACTTTAGAAAATATTTAAATATTGTTGAGTTATTAAATTTTTTTTTTTCATATAATTTCGTAAGACTTGCAGAATCATATAGAATCCCTAAAAAATTGTGTGTGTATTTTTCTAGTGAAAATAAAATAACTAGTAATTTATTGAATTTATATTTAATAAAACCCTTTATTTATTTGTAGTTTGTTTAAGAGTTTGCACTAAGAGAATTCATTAAAAACATAAAAAGTATGTAAAAATTGATGCACTTTGATAGTCTGATAGGATAATCTTAATAGATGTATTGTATTTCAAAAAAATTATAAATCATGGCATTCGAAAAAAAACGATTCTGAGTGCAGCTTTGGTGTAAGTATTACTGCTATTTATAAATTCAAACATGCATGTACTCTCCGAAAGAATAAACACAGCTATATATTATATGACTGAGTGTGGTCTTGCTAATTATTTTTTTGAAATATGTAAAAAATTAATAACTAACTAAAATATAATAATTTGGATGAAAATTTTAAGAAAATAACAAAAGGTAGTTTATTTTGAAAATTTGTTTTTTTCCGTCCCATTTTTTAGTAGTCTATTTTTTACTTATTTATTATAATAACTGCTGGAAAAATTAAAAACGATCTCTTCATAAATTATCTGCAACTATACCTGATCCAATTTCCTACAGCGGATGTAAAAAATTTGGATTACTCCTTCTACTATAAAGATTAATGGATATGTACAGACGTAAAATTATGAATATAAAATATCATCCAGATATAGATGGTTGTAGTAAGTTCTGAAACAGGATAATGTATACAAACGTTTTGAAATTTTAATACAAAGATAAAGCATTGCATTGGAAAGAAGGATTATTGCGAAATTGAAAAAACGATAAGTACGCCAAAATGACATTTTATTATTTTCCCTACATTAGAAAATAATGTTCTGTTAAATAGTGTAGTTTTTCTTAACGGTTCAGAAACGACTGAAAAAATCTTCTTTTAAACGTATAGCGACTAGAACCAATTTTCTATTAAAAATAAGCTATTACTCTAGCACTCCTGTTCGACTCCTTGTAGACGAAAAATCTATTCAGAATACAGATATATATATATAACACAGCTATGAACATTACGTTTTATTTTCTGTCCTCTAGATTATGATTAGACGTTGATTTTTCGTGTACACACTATTTTGAATGAGAGTTTTAAATTAAAATTTTTCAATTCCAATACACCTATGTCGATTCCAACATCATATTGAGATCGACGTGTGATAGTCAGATAGTGTTCGATTACGGAGACGATGCGGCACAAGGATAAGCAAAAGTGACACAAGGATAATATTAGTAATGTTACGAACCCAGATTTTTGAGGTCGAACCGAACCCGAACCGAACTTTTTCAAATTTTAACGAACCCGAACCGAACCGAACTTACAATTTTTTATTCGAATCCGAACCGAATCGAACTATTCGATTTCAATATCGCACCCGAACCCAACATCAAAAAAATTAAAAACATTAAAAACGATTTAGCACTTATGTTGATTCAAAAGTTGGCGACTCTAGAGCTTGATCGTCAAAATACTGAATACTGATATGTTATTATTACAATAATTAAAAAAATATTATCCATCCGAAAAATAGAAAAAATCTACTTATTTAAACATATTTTTTTTTAGCGATTTTCCACACAAATTAGGTTCAAATTTGGTTTTCCTCAGTTCGGTATTCGAACAGCACTATTTCGTGATTAGTTCGGTTCGAAGATTTTCAATTATTTTCAGTTCGGTTCGGTTCGGAAAATCGAACAGTTGATAACTAGATAATATGCGTATTTTACGACGGGAATTATCCCATGCTCGGTCTCCGCATTACACCCTCCGACGACCGCGTGACAGTATAGTCGACGATTATAATGCATTTTATATATTATTATGCGACGTTAGCGTGCCTTGCGGTATTCTTCTACGTCTCGAGAGTTTGCCGTTCTCGCCCGTCCTCGTATCAATGTTACCACCATTTGATTCGATCATTATGATATGACGTGTGCACGTGGTCGAGAAATTCGCCCTCGGTGACAATGGTGTTTGCGATATCAAAATAGCGAATGTCAGGCATAACACAGTCCATTAATGTTCGGCGGTGGCAAGGGAATCATAGGTGTCGAACGACAGTAACAGCTATAATATGACGCAGACCGGCCGTACCCGGTGGGCGATATCGCTCCCTTGGACGGTACTACTATGATTATCCGGCGAAGTAATTGACGCAGTCGTGATTAGATAGCTGTTTTAAAAAAAAAAAATTATGCACACGCAAAGTTCGTATATGACGTGTAAACTGTATACGGTGGCCTAATAGGTGAGACAATATTAGGAAAACTATACAAAACGCGAGAAAAATAAAGCTCGTTCGAAAATAGAAATAAGCAAATCAAATGAAAAGTATCGTTCCAAATATTCCTGCAAAAATTATATAGTATCACCATTGATTATATAATAAATATATATATATTATATATATATTTTCCTTATATAATCAATGGTATCACCTAAAAAACCGGTAAATTATCGAAAATAAGGTTATTTTTATTATTATTATTATTTTTTTTTTTACAAATCATGATAAAACGGGATAATAATAAACGTACCATTTTAGGGGCAACGAGACGGAATGCTGTATATATTATAGTCGGGTGACCAATGATCATACGTCCCATATTGTTTCGTTTTTGAGGATTGCGCGTCCCATTGTCTTTAAACGTAAACTTCAAACCGCATGCTCTTTGTCCTGCCTTTGAAAGTGGGGTCCCGTTTTTGTTTCGTTTTTTTGGTAATCTAACGTTTTCTTTATTTTTTTTTTTTTTTAATTGCTGGACAATTGACAAATGATTTTTTTTTTTTTTGCTTATTTACCAACTTTAAACAAATTTATGAAAATTTTAGTAAACAATTATTATGATATTCACTTTTTTGTTGTAATCTCGTTTTTTAACTTTCAAAATATGATCACCTAACAATTTATTCCAATGCTATACGAATATCGTACTTTCATAATAATTTAATCGTCGTAGTAATGATAATGATAACCCATACCAGCTACAGCCACATCATGACGACCAATTGAAATATGGTATAGGTTGGTTGTGGGATTTTTATTTATTTTTTGGCGTGGCAAGAGAAATAAGTTTGGAAATCCCTGATATGGATGATGAACATTTACATCTGTACCCTAACAGATACAGACTGTTCCGTACGCTTTATGGTTATACAAATGGTTCCTGTCAGGCATTATCTAGACCTTCCCGAATACTTTTCGTAACAGCTCACAGGTTTTACTTTTTCGGAAAATTCCGGTAGCAACCTATTATGAGTTGATGAAGAAAAGTTGGTTAGAAACATGCTGCGGAAGAAGATGGGCATGTATAGAATAAATTTCATAAATTTAAGTCTGTTAAATACATTTTAATATTTATATGTTATAAACTCCCAGTTGGCAATAATCTATTATAAATTTATTCTCGAGGGGTTATATCTCTCCCCTTATGCCCTTATAAATTCATACCCGTGATACTTTCCTTCTACTTTCATCCCTATTGGACAACTATGAATAGGGGGATTTAAACAAAAGAGGAATAATAGTTGAAACCCTGAGGCTCTAGGTACACTTTACCTCGAGTTATGAGCAGTACGAAATTTCGTTTAGACTACCCGAAAATGTGACTTTTATTATATTATATACCTTGGTGCACAACGCATTTTATCACCGGTCAGAACCCGTTCTGCCTGTTATTGAATGCCCTACGATTATTAACGGTATAACGATATAAAGACAATTCAAAATATTTCCCATCCTTTTCCATAACTCTTTTAGTATACTATTGTTTGAAGATTTATATGCCCACGATTTTAACTAAGTTTCTATCACTGTGGCTCGATTAGTTCAGAATGAATATAAACATATTGTGAAGTATAAGTAATGGTCGGAGGTTCAAATCCAGTCACTGAAATTTAGATTTGTTGCGAATTTAATAGAAAAAAAAACAACATTCCGGATGATAGTACAGGAAAGAGAAATACAATACACTTTTGAGGCTATCTTGCTTCCGTTTAGATCCTGAAATACAAACCATGCTCACATAACAATTGGATATTTTTTAGATACGATGCTATAATATTGAATCTAAATAATAAAATGGCTGCAGTATATAATAGGTAATATTTGTTTTTCATGATATTCATATATTTTCAAAACATTTTGATAATATATTCAATTTCATATTGTAACAGCATTTTATGGAAACATTGTGTAAACATTTAACCACAACATAGAATTTCCAAAAAAAAAAAGACATAACGGTTTTGTCAGGATCTATTCTTACGACAACGGTGCGGGCGTCGGGCGCTGGAAATACAAAATAGATTTCCATATAGTCGCCTGGAATCGAACCCGCTATATACATGATACATACACATAATACACGTGTTAGTGACTTGGCTGTTATAGGTTTATATCGTATTTTAAAATGCTTATTGTAATATAAAAGAAAAAGAAAAGGGGTTGACGATGAGGTTTACGATACGTTACAGGTGGTAGAGTGTGAAACGGTAATAATTATAATTCAATTATACTACAACTTGAATATATATCATATATGGTATATAATAACTGCACTTAAGTTTTCGCCGTCTGTCCGTGATATACAAAAGAATAATAATGTACTTAGTAATGACTTAGTTTATATATGCGTATAGATGAATGCAGGTGTGAGTTCGATGCTCGTCGTCAATAATTTCAATATATCTTTGTAGACTTTGTGGTTTAATGAATATTTTATTATAATACACGATTGTAATTATATAACAACTACGTTACAACTATTCACAAAGAGACAACAGTCACTGGATGTCGGAACACCAGAAATATCCAGCGCACGCTCACGTAGTCGCGACGAAAGACGATATCAATGCTGAGCAATCCAGATTTTAATGTCTCTGTAGGGATGAAATGTACACAACGGCTACGGTTATAACTCGTGAGAGCTAACCGGCTAAATATATAAGTTAACAAAAAAACATAAAAATACGATAGAAAATTAATTTAATGAAAACGTGTTTTGACACACTGAATGCAGGCAAGAGAAGAAAAAAGTACGGTTCGCGCAAGCTCGAGTATGAAGTGTACGATTACTATCAGCGAACTAGCTCTGAGAAACGTTGTCTTTGACCACTGATCTTATCAACGTAGCTTCAGACTTGCATACGCACTCAAGATGTGATTAGAGATGAGTTACAAAACGGTACGAAACAAGCTCAAAGCTTTTTCCCTTTGTAACGATATGGTAATATATCGATTACGCAGGCTGAATCCTGACATACACATATGTGTATAATTTGTAAGTAAAAATAATAAATAAATGAAGACAAATGAAACTTACCACGAGTATGGCCAGTGAAATGTATCGACAAAAATAGATGGTAAGAAATAGAAAATGCGTTGTGTGGCCGAGTAATTAATTTATTAATTATATTCAAACTTGTGTCAAGTGTGATGAACTACTAATGCTACTGGAAAACGCTCTTATATAGGTCCTATACCCCCCCCATGATCTTTTTCCCCGCTTATTAAAAAATGCATTTCTATTGGTCCTGTATTTCAGGTATGATCGTGAATTAATTTTGCCGAGTTCGATATATGTCATATATCGATTCCGAGAAGCCATTTGTGTAGTTTTAATAGGTTATATTAATAGGTTATTAGGTTTTATTAGGTTTGTTTATTTTCGTGTATAATACGATGATATTAAAATATTCTATGAAAATTTTAAGTTTCTAGAATTATAATCTTCGGAATTATTAGGTGACAAAAATTATATCCCGTTTTATCGCCATTTTTGATAGTTCCTTTTTTGTAATTTATTTTATAAAAATACCTAGTAGGAAAATTTAAAAAGACTTCTTCAAATAATTACGTTAATATTGTTTTCTACCGAACAATTGTTTTACACAAATTGATCGGATCAAGTTGCCGGTCGAAAAACATTTTACAGAAATATGTAAAATAAAAATAAATATCAGTATATCACTATAAAACCCAGAGATCTCCCGTTTCCTTCCGAATTCAAAATGTCATTATATTCGTTTTCTTTTTTAGTGCATATTTTGTACTTTTTTTTAAGTCAACAATTCTATCGCTATTTATTATTATTTAAAAATTATTTTTACAAAAAAATATCATTAATTTTTTGTATCGCATGGAAGGAGTTCACATAGGGGCTATAGAAAACCTATATTATGTAACACAGAGTTTATTTGAAATTCCAATAGTATGATTTTTCACATTTGTGAATTTCAGCTACCTACCTGTACGATTACATTACTCGATATAAATAGGCAAGATATACAGTACAAATTAAATTAAATCTTATCGAGAGCAAATCACAAATACGAATGGTGAATTTTACAGCAGCCGACAGCCACCTATAATGATTTATGAATAATATACTCGTATTTTCGTATTTTCGTTCTCATTTATTTCGCTCAAATTGTAATTTGCTCATTTCGATTTTCGATATTTCCATATACTATACATATGTATATTATATAACATGTATACACGATCATTTTCTTTCGACTTTTCACCATACACTGCGATGAAAACCTATAAAGAGTTCAGTGTTCGACATTTTTCTCTCGGCTTTTTCGAACGTATTTGCAATTTGCATGTGTATGCGCCATCGACAGCCCTCGGGTGATGGCGTTTTGTTAAATTTGTTTCTGAATCTAGTGTGTTGCATTTGAAAAATAACACGAAATAATTCTAAAATATCATTTTGATTACCTTTAATTTAAATATTATTTTTCGATAAATATATAGGGGGCGGAGGAGTTGCATAATTCTTGAATCTTTGTAAGACTTTATCGAATACGATACACATCGCACATGCTATGTTTTAACCAGTTATATAAATTATTAATAAAATTATTTACGACACATTTAGATAGGTTAAATTTAAAGTTTCCACTACAGGGAGGTTGTTCTGGAAATGTGAGAACGATAACATTGAGAGGAATGAGTTAAAATATACGTACTTTGATGATTTGGAGTGTGAAAGCTGTGAATTGGTTGACATGAATTTCTCAAGAAATCTGGGTGTTTTGGAAAAGTGAAATGAGTGAGTGAAATGAATCACTCTAATGAGATCAATGAAATTAATGAGATTTCACTAAAATAACTACAAAAACGACTATAAAATCTCACAATAAAATAGGTCCCGAGATATGCATATATTTTTATATTTTTAAACCTTTTACGTTATTGAATAGACAGTAGCTCGGGACATATTTGTGATTATATTTTTAAACCTAATACCTACCAATACCCTTACATAAAATTGTAACATAGGTAATTACTTATATTTTTGAATTTACATTGATATTTAATATTATGAGACACAGAAGGGTCTACCAACGTTTAAGGTAAGTTATACATACCTGCCTAAAAATTAGCATGCTATATTGTATCAATATGTACTACCTATATAATATATAAATATATACGTTCTAAATTTTATCAGAGCTGCCGAATATCCGTTTTTAATTAGTAACTATGAAATTAAGAAGCTGTTTAGATTATCTAAAGTCTGTGTAGGTATTTAATAAATACAATTCGACCATTTATGACCAACCCGAAACGACAATCAAGTCTCTCATTTGAAAAAAGAGTTAGTAAAATAAAATAAAATACAGAATAGTATAATCCAAAAATATATACATACCAGTGATAATAATTGATAGCCCAGACTGATAATGGAAATATTTGTGAGATATGCGAGACCTAATGAATTTAACAAAATGTAAATAAGTGAGATTGGTGAATTTGTGAGACAAAAATCGATTTCCACCACAATCACCCAGAAATTAACCAGTGAGATGTATCTGTTGTGATTTATTTCGAGAATAACCTCTATAACTATAACTCAATGTTAAGCAAGTTACAGCCATTTGAATTAAAAAATAAACACATTTTCTTTGTTTTCAAATTTGAATTGATTGTAAATCGATTAAATATGTACCTTAAGACTCACGATTATGTGTATTATAAAATATGTTTTTATTAAAAATATTGAAATGCTAATGTACACTAACGATTTTTTGGCGGATATTTATAATCTATTACTGTTTTTGGGTATTACGATTTATATTAATTAAAAATATTTATATTCACTAGAGCGCCAGTAGTTATTAGGTTTCGGTTCGGTTTTTTTCCTAACTCGATAAGAACTTTCTTGTCCGCTTTTAACTATAGTCCATGGCACATTATAGGTTACCACGCAACCGTTATGTCTACAACCATGTTTCGGACCAATGATTTGAACATCAATGTCACTGGTAAAAACACCCGTAATACATGATAATTTTTATGGAAAAACTCGATTCGAATTTATTTTTATTTCGAAATAATTATAATATTTTTGAGGAAATCTAAACGGAACACACGCGCTGTATAATATGCCTAAGTGTACATATATATATATTTGTTGGTTAAACGGAGACACGACACATTAGTCAAACGTTTAATTACACGTTGTCGTTATTTATTCACGTTTTAGTGGTGTTGACTTGTGTAATTGGCTTCGTCGTATATATCCGTCCGTACAGTGTCTACCTCCCCTCCCCCCCCCCCAAATGCGCGTATTTGCCTCGGCGTACGTCGAACTTTTCCACCGACGACCACATTGCCTGCTGGAAATAATAATCATTATTGTCAACACCGATTTACCGCCCGCCGAGCAAAATATAATCCACCCGAAAATGATAACTTTACTACGTTGTTGCCGGTTATTGCAGTGTCGTCTTACTGTACAGGTACTTACATCAATGTAATGTGCATCATATGTAAGAGAAGCGGTGTTGAATACATTCCTTTTAAAAAGTAATCAAATTATACGTTACACTCATTCAAATTTCTTGCGCGTTTTCATCGATTTACATTAGGTATCTACTATATAAAATGTACTTCGAAATGACGTTAAATTGTTTTGATAAAATGTTAATATTGATAATATTCGTTGCATTTTTATACCGCATAAAGGTGTTCGAATTGGCCGAATAATATTTCAAACATAAATGGACTTATATATTATAACATTATGTAGTATTATAAAAACTATACTGGGTATTAATAATAATTCATATATTATTAAGACTGGACATAATTTGGTAAGTTAATAAACATTTTTGACTCGTTTAGTTAAGTTAATTCAAGAAAATCAAGTTAAGTTATGTTAAAAGTCATAAACACATTGTTTTTATTGACTTTATAAGTTAAAAATTAACTTTGAATAAAAACTAACATAACTATTTAGTTAAACGTTTAAAATTGAAATTAACAATAACAAAAATTAGAAAATACCTTTCAGCTACAAAAATACTTATATATTTGTATTCACACTAATAATAATATGAAACTGACAGTACCCACAATACATATCATACATTAAAATATCATATCATACATCACCATTGACTTTGACATTGACACCACAAACTTGTAATTAAAATGACTTATAAATCAAATCATAACTTATTAACATGAAAAATAAAAAAATAAAAATTATAGTAAATAGATTATAAAACATAATTTACAATTTCAAAAACTTATCAAAATCTAAAATGTAAAATAACGCTATAATTTTTTGTTAGGTACATGTTTCAGCAACCTTTTTATATTTCATTAGACACTTCGCCTTTTAAATAAGTTTTATATAGAAGGGTATTTTATTTTATTTTTCCACATAACATTGAAAATACGGTTTTATTGATGTCATTTAGTCATACTTATACTTATATTTATTTTTATTCTAGTTACATACCCGAAAAACAGGCTGTATAGGTCCTGCATTTAGGTCCCCTAAATAAGTGCAGTTATTTACATTGATAATGAATACACAGTTTTGCTGATTTGGAGTCTGTATATTCTTCTACACAAACAGATTCATTTCTATTTTAATTTTAATTGATAAATAAAAACAGAAATATGTAAGAATAGGTTTGTATAAACAGATTTTTACTAAAGGAATTTTTCTTACTAAAGTATTCATATAAATACATTTGAATATAATAATTTTTCAAACCATTTTTGAGGGAATTCGCTATTTTTTTAGTGGGCGTAAGCCCCTCAAGTCCTCCCCGATTTCCGTCAATGCATCAGAATATCGCTGGAAAAAATTCTCAATAACATTTTTGTGTCTAAAATAAAGTCATATTAAATTTTATTTGTTATTATATTACATGTGCATAATTATTGAATAATTTACACAAAATTTAAAAGTTTTATTTAACGGAAATTCAGTAACACATTAATTTTCGTTGCATTAAATTATCCAAATCATTTCAACAATGTTGTATATATATAAATCAATAAGATTCATATAAATTCGTAGTTTATCTCTATGCAAATCGTCTATATTTCGTTTATGATTTAGAGTAGGTACTTGTAGATATTAATTCAATAAAATGAAAAAATTCAACTCAACAAATATATATACTTTTATTTTGCATATATGTAGTTTGATAACAATTTTATCATCTTCAGTGTGTAGAATGAATGTAGAAACGACAATATTATTAATATATCAATAAAATTTGTATTTATTTTAGTTATAACGTAATAATCGTTGACTTTATATAACCGGTTTCAAAACAATTTTATAGGTTAGAACGTAACAGTATATTCATAACAGAGAAAGAGTTAATATTAGTTTTTTTAAAATTTTTTTTTTTTATTAACTTTAAAACCAAAAATGTCAAGATAAAGCAAAGGGGATGAAGATAAACTTTAAGTTTGTTGAAATTATCGCTCGTTAATTATTAACTTTCAACATTAAAATTAATGTTTTCTACTAAAATTATTTTTTTGACTTGTCTATATTTGAAAATCATAATAATATTTATTTAATAAATAAATTAGGGATGATATGTACCAAATGTTAATTTAATTGATAATTTATTCCCAACTATATATGGGTATGAATTAAAAATTAATTTTGTTCTGGGTTCTGTTGGATATAAGTGGATTATTTTATATTATATTATATTAAATACGTAAGTTTTTCGGATTGTTATCGGACGTGTTTTGTGACTGTGACAATATAATTTTCGAATACATTGACGTCAGGATAATATGCTGCAACATTTTTTAAATCTTTTTAAATCATTTTAAAAATTAAAATCAATGTTGATTTTAATAATTAAATTAATAGAGATAATAGATAATTAGCATTTACAGTTAATATAAAATAATAATTTCACGGTTCACTTTGTATTTTCCACATCTACACATAGCCTGATGAATAATATAACGAACATTTTTTTACACATATACACGTATATTACATTTTATTAAATTTTGCCTAAACGAAATGCGTTACGAGTCAAAAATCCTCAAATAAAATATAGTAATACGTTAAGCAAAATAGAAGTATTACGGAAGAAAAAATTAAAAATAAATAATAATAATAATATTCAATAATATGGATGATATCCATGATAATATTACTCCTGTTACCACATTTTTATATAAAACGAATTTGTTATCAAACGATTACGTTGGACAAATATAAGTTGTAGATTTTCAAGTAAAAGCTATAGAATTTTTTCTCTTTTTCATAATACTTATTATTATTTTTGTATATTTTGTAAGCAAATAAAAAGTAATTTTAATTTCTCACTAATAATTAATTTTGTTTAAGCAAGTGGAACTTTAATATCCATTTTTATTCCATAAGATAAGTAATAAAAAGTTATACTATATTCACATAAATCTTAAAAACGCTTCCATGACAATTTTGAAAATATAAGATGGATTATTTTCATACTAAGTCTGTGATATTACATGTACTCAATGCTAAAGTAAAAAATATTATTTAAGTCATAAATCCAAATATCCGTTTGAAATTTATTTTTTAATTCCAATGTCCAATAACCTATGTACTAAAGATATTATTTTGAGACGAATATTTTATTTTTATACTTAAAATAAAACAGTTGACCCATATTTTTAAATTTTTCTACATTTGGTTATTTTGGAGAACTAACCAATTTGTTTGTGTATAATTTTTTAACGTATATATAAATATAAATTTTACACTTAAATTTATAGATATCTAATATTATAAACATTTAAAAATTAGCTTCAAGTTATACCTAATTATTATTAAATACAATTTTTCAATATAAATGAAGAAAAACCTGCGATAGTAAATTCCTATTTATTGTAATTGTTTATTTTTCTATAAGTACCTACATAAACGATAAATAATTACAATTTTCTAACGTATTTAAACAGTTTTAGTTGTTTTATTGGAATAACTACGTTACATGTTATTGTTGACAAAAAATAGAATATTCCGAAATTTGGTAAGTGAATGAAGTCGTCTTTTTTTTTAAGAATTACATTTTATTTTATTTTACGATATGACAATGAATATTAAAATATATTTTATTTTAGCCAGTTAAAGATAACGATAAACTTTACTATATAACATTGTGAATTTAAAAAAAAAAAAAAGTGAAAGAAAAAATGAATAAACAAACATTTTTATTACTTTTCAGCAAAGGCGCTTTTAACGCAAACGCTTCTAACAAAAATAAAATAAATAAACAGTAGTGATCCCCATTATATGCTTTCAGTTATGTACACAATTTGTTAATATATAAGTATATTATAACGATAATAACTAGAATGGATTAAACATGATAGAATTTGTAGCTTTAGGTCAAATATTAAAGAATTTACATTTGAATACACGGTCAATCAACCCATATTCTTATACTTCTGAAATAAATAATTTAACGGTAATACTCAAGATTGAGCTAGTTTAATATTTTTTTTTTACTCGGTTAAATTGTAGGGATATATCACTTAATATATTAAAGAGAAGCTTATTTTTTTTTTAATGTTTTTATTTATTTGATTAGATATGTGGTTATAAAATGTATAAGTTGAATAATATTTTATTTTTCACCCTTTTAAATATTATGATTTTTCATATTTTTTTCTTATATTTTATTATATTTTTAAATTAACTGTTATCATAGAATTATTGTATTTTTATCCAATCAACACATTTCTTTTACTGAATATTAACAACACAATTTTCTTAAGTTAATCGTAGATTTAGAACTTTTCGAATTATAAGTATCTAAATTAGTTATTGCTTAATTACCTAATATACAAAAGTTAAATTTAACAAATAAAAATCATATTTTTATAGAAATATGTAATTTTGTTAATTTTATTTTTTAATATATTTTATATATTTATAATTTTATTATAAATATCCAGTTAAAAATTCGAGTTAATTATTTAATAATTCAAGAATCTATAATGACTTCCACATTAAAAATTTAATTAAAAATAAAAAAGAGAGCACTTTGCTTATTTGGTGTAGGATCCTGATCAGGTGTGGATCCACAGGACAGAATATTCTTGATGGATATATTACATTTAATAATACAATTCTGAGCGTAGCTTCGATGTACTATACATAACTATTAATATTAATGATGTTATTCAGTAAGTTTAATATCATAGAAATCGAAGCACTCCTTCTGGTCGAAAAATTGTTAACAGAGAACAAATTAAAATAAAAATCATTGTAAAACCACTAGCAATCTAAAATACTTTTTCTACTCAAATTTTTAAATTTAGTTAAATTAATACACGATCAGTGTTATATTAAATGTTTCCGGTCTTAAGATTTTATTTTACTAAATATTTGGACTTAAATACCTCAAAAGTGATAATTTTGTTGGAAAAATTGAAATAACTATAAAAAAAATCTTGACAACGGATTTTCGAGATTTTTTAATTTTGTTAGAGCAATAGTTCCCAACTCAACACTAGGCACGGACCACTTATATAAATTTTCCACTGTTACAGACCATGACCTGAATCTACCTCTTCTTCATTTCACTTATTTTTTTTTTTTATACTTTTAGGTATAGTTTATAATTTGTATTTACAAAATAAAACCAGAAATACAGTTTATATTGCGGAAAAATAGTTTAACTTATTTTTTGACATCAGACTAATTTAATAAAAAAAGTTGATACAAATTCCAATTTTGGTATTTAATCAATATGGAAATAATATTTCACAAACTTAAATTAATTGACTTTTATTCAATGTGAAAAAAAATATTAAAAGTTTACATAAAAAAGTACCTACTTAATTAATGTGACTTATTAGGGTGCGCTTCTTTGACCAGTTATGAGATCCTTGGAATGATGCTGTTGCTCAATGCAAGTCGCAAATCATCACTTTGATTCAGACGATTTCGTTGTTTATTTTTATTGTTAATATTGAAGGAAAACATTGCCCACATAAATATGTAGTGGAAAAAACCATGAGGAAACGTAATGCTGTTTGGCGAATGTTTGGATATCCCATGACCTTTTTACACCAAAACTCTTCTAAGTTCGCATTATATTCAAACGAATTCTTCAAGTTGCTATCGTTCTGAAGTTCTATTAATTCTTCTTGCATTTCATCAAAAATATTCTGAACTTCAACAGTAAAAATATTCTGTAAAAGTATCTGTTAAATTCCTCTTTAAGGATGTGTTGTAATACATTATTCTGAATATAGTCAGTGAAACATTTGTAGTGGTTCTCATCAATAAGAATTCGCAAAGTAGGAAATGCAGAATAATTATTTCTCATCTGAATTTTATCAATCCAAAGATTTATTTTACAGACAAACGCACGAACTTTATCTTTAAATACGAAAATATTCGGAACCTTAAAGTTTTACATTACTAGAACCTTGTAATTGTAAATATAGGTTATTAAAAGGGGAAAATCTAACGGCAAGATAAGCATAATATTTCATATCTTTATCGATTAAAAATATTTTCAACTTCTCAAATAAACTAAATAAATATATATATATATATAAATATATATAATATAATATATATATATATTATATTATAATAAATAAATAATTTAAAGAAATAGTAGATAACAACAATAATTATGATACCTGGACCGAATGACGTAGGCCCATGAGCGGAACTCAGTTGCTTGCATACCATGTTATTTCGTCATGGTAGGTATATGTTAATCTGAAATTTCTTTAAACGAAACTATATTAACAGTTAACATACATTTGAATGTAATATTTTAAGTGGATTAGTTAAATATAATAAAAATAACTAATTCTTTAAATCATCCAAAAATGTATACAAAAAAATATTTATTCCCATAATATAGTATATTCTCTGATATGGCATTGTGTTAATTTAGAATTCTAATTTATAGAATTTATAATTTAATAGTGTATATTTGCGACTGAAAAAAATAGTTTTCCGACCATTAAAAATTAACTTGTTTAAAATGGTTTTATAAATTTTTTAAAGTTAATTTCTTAATTTAAAATTTTTAACTTAATTTAACTTTTAACACATTAATGAATTAGACTTATCTAAAACTAAATTTAACGTCAAAATTCTGAAAAATCCAATTTGTTTTCGGTTAAAAGAAAAAGGATATATGGCACTAGTATAGTGAGTTTCAAAGATAACCGATTTCGAAAAAAAAAACATAGTAAACAAGTCAAAAATAAAACATTTTTGAGTTTTAAAAATTCTGTTTGTATTTTGTTTTTACTTATTTTCTAATTACATATGTGTTTTTAATCGAATATATACTTACATTTAAAATTAATTTGTCTTCAAGTACCGTTGGTAATTTTGCGTGTACAGTGTACACCGAAATAATTTATTATTTTATTTATTGGCATTCTAATATACATATTGTAAATTGTTTATTTTCATTAATGTATTTTGCAGTTTTAATCGTATTTCTTTTATCACTCGACATATTTATTATTGCTCGATATCAGCACATTACAAACTGTATTATGGTACAAAAATTATTTATTTTTTACGTATATGACCACTCAAAAAAATGCTATCCATATAACTTTAAACGACAATAATGGTTGTCATTAGATTTTTGTAAATTTTTTCTAGATGCGATTATATGTATTATATATTATAAGGTATATTGTTTAAAAATGCAATATATCTAAAATTCATTATCATTTACATATATACCATTTGTTCGTTGTAGACAATATATATTTTACTGTAATATATTTATCCTACTCCCGACATATTAGTTTTATCGTTTGTTACCCAAAACTTAATTGGTAATTTGATAAGAATAACAAATTATTTGTTGTTAAAACTGAAAACAATGCTTCTGGCGGACGTCCATTATTAAGATTTATTTTGCTTTTTCAGACAATACTGAAACCGATTATTTTGAAAAGCATATATATCTATATAAATATACGTTTATCTTAACCTTTTTAATTGTACTATATTCGGTTATGGTGTCTTAAAATAACATTTTACACTATATACTAAATGTTTTTGATGTGTATTATATATATATAGCATTCGTTTCTGAAATCTAATAATAACAATATATATTTCGAACGTCTGTTATACAAATTATGGACATATTATTGTAAGAAAAACGATTACCCGGTTAGTGTGCCCCGCCATTTGTGCTCTGCGAATAAGTGCCAAGCACAGAAATTGCTCTTACATACAAAAATTAATTTGTTATTTCTACTAATGTTTCACAGTAATTTAAGGGATATTTTTCAATTGTGCAGCGTAGGAAAGCTGGCGAACGAACATAGTATATAATACAGGATTCATGTACAAGATTAGCTAACTTGTCAAAAAAAAAATGGTTTGCTTTTCGTACTCTCCTGAAGAGACATTCCTTACATTTTGTATCGCAACGAGTTGAGCGATGTTTTCGATTTGTGGAAAGCAGCAACGGCGAGTTGAGTGAACATTCGCCGAGCAAATTCCAAACACGCAAGTAACGAGTTATAAATCATTGCACCTTGTTTCGTTAAAATTACGTAAAAAGAGAATAATCGCGAAATTCTAAAAATATTTTACAAGACCTTAGATATTCACGCAATGTTGATCTAGTAATAATTGTTTAAGTATCCGTGTTTAGAAATCGCATCAGAAGAAGAATCAAAAATCTAAGCATTGCGTACCTGAAACCATTACAAAAGGACTTCGACAAGAGGTCTATATGGATTATGGATATAATATTGTAAATTATTTGACTGTGAAACCTGTCAAGATGATACACAAATATGATACACATATAGGGCCGTCTGTAACATGCCCTAACCCCAGAAAATAATTCGAAAAAATGAAGTCCAGTCTGCAATTATTCCGTGCATTTTATGTCTTATGGTTCGATCGATAAATTAGTGGTAAATAGATAATCATACATAGTATTGAATACAATATATTGTTTTAATCACCATCACACATTTTTATTGGGCTTCTATGATTATATCTAAAATACGTTATTCATAGAGTCCTCAGTTATTCGGTCAATTTTCAAACAAATTCTATGTATATCGGATCCATTCCCAACTCTGACCATCTATATCTGGTTAACGAATACTTGAAACATTAAATAAATAGCTATTTATGAAAAACAACAAAATACTTGACAAAATAAATACTACATTAATAATATATTGTTAGTTTTTCTGATATGAACTATTATTATGACTCAAATTTTATAACTGCTAAATATGGCCATGAAATAAAAAATAAAGAAAATAAATACTAATTAATTGTACATTAAAATCTAGGAAAATCTTGTTTTTAAAAACGTGAGCAATTCAAAAAAGGCCAAAACTAAACGTTTTCGAAAACATATTAGATAGAATATATTTAAAATACAGACACTGAACTACATTCGTTTCTAACAAAATAAATTATTTAACAAAATCACACGAAGTGGTAATACTCATTAATTAATTTAATATAATAATTTGAAAAATTGAAAACTACAAACACACATATGTGTATGAGTTGCTTAGAAAAATAAATATATTGAAACCCATTTACATAATCATTAGAGATGACCATAAATATATAAATCGGTCGATGTCCTATGTGCGTATGAACAGTAATTCAAATTTAAATCAATTTTAATCGAACTAGTTGTTTAATTTATACAGTTATTCCGGGCAATGATTCGATTCTAAATAAATATGTTTTCAATAAGTAGACCTCAATAAGAATATATTGCATAAATTTAGTTTTAAGCGTATAATATGTTTTTTAGAATTTTTACGCAGTAGTTTTACAAATTAATATTTATGAATCCATTTGTCGTTTTTATTGTGCGGTTAAAGTCTTATAAACGTTGTTGGTTTTGAAAATAGTTTGAACGAGAAATTTGTTTAACTACAGACCCAAGTTTATACGGAACGCATGTTTGTGTGATAACAAATAGTAGTCGTTGAAAAACCACAATAAAACGAAATATTATACATAGGTATTACATATTGATGTATATAATCTATCAGAATACTTACTAATAAATGTTAAAAATAAATTTTAGCAAATTATATGACTGAAAATTCAAAACATTTTTAATGGAATATAATAGAAATATACAATAGTTAAGACGAAATAATTATTTAAAAATAAATTTTTAACAGTGGTGTAATACTTAGTAACGTTTTTCATGTTTTGTCAATATAAGTTATTTGTTGTTGTATTAGTGTTGGTGTTTTTTTTTTTTTTAATTTGGACGCAGTAATTATTATATTTTGAAGAATTCGCCAAAAATAAAAAAATATAAATAAACGAACAACGTAGTGGATGGGAAATGGGAACCTAGGTTGCACGATCATGCGAACACCCAATAGTGGTCTGTCAATGAAAATGTATGTAGAAAACTGACCGAAAGATTGCATCCAAATCAGGATTTAACACAATACTAGACGGAATATCACTAAGCAATCATAGTTAAATAAAAGCCGTATAAAAATAGAATTTCTATACAGCGTGTGTATTATGGATGAATTTTCGAAATTTTACGTCGAAAAACGGCGTCTGGAATATAAAGCGCAACCAGCATTTAGACACTCTAAAGAAGTTGTTGTAATTAGTAACAGGGCCAATAGTTAGAGTAGTTGGGGTGGTTCGGGGGTATGCTGAAATTATAAGACGGGTAGTAAATAATACGTTGAGATAAAAGCTACAAAGTCGTAACACAATTAACATATCTAAAGAAAAGGATATTATTAGCAAGGAACAGGACACACCTGTATTATGATAATACCATATACAATGATCGTGTGACCTCGGAAGAGGACAAATATATTACGAAACTATAATTATTCTACATTATATTATCTCGTTAATTAATATCAGTGATATAGTAGTCACACGTATCTCTATACGTATGCACAAAGTTATAATTCGAATTATTGCTGTTTGCACGGTACGAAATATAACACAATATGCGATAATAATACAATATATTTATACGTATTTGCATAATATTTACACCTTCTTTGATAGTGAATAATGTATAATGTACATTCTGGTTTCTGAGAGTATCGAGAAATGTATTGATTATGTGTTTTTTTTTTTTTTTTTTTTCAATAATTTTCCTTTTTTATGTATGTACCTATAACCTGTACACTATTTAGGGTAGAAGCAGTATATTAAGGGTTTACAGGTATTACGGATATTTTGATGGAAAATACGTTCTCAGTTGTACTGTATAGAACATCAGTACTCTTGATATCCGCACCTCAAAATGTTGAATGGGTATATTTTTATTTTTTTTCATAATTTATTGTATCTATTAATTTGGAATTTGTAACCTCATTGCGGCTCTAGAAAAGTTTTCTTCAGTCACTTACAAATTTAAACGACGTTTGGTTCTTTTTAAACTAGTCGTCAAAATATAGTTAATGAAAAAATGGTAATTTGGAATGTCATTATTTCAAAATTAAATATATATATATATATATATATATATATATATATTGATATTAATTTTGCAATATCGTGTGTATGATGACGCTAATGTGCAATAGTGTTATTAAGGGCTCATATTGCAATATTTTAATACAATATTATATCATAATTTATAATAATATATGGAAAACAGATGACTAGTGTAATCAGCACATCAAACTGAATGTATGAAACTAATTAAATAAGTGTTTTATACCAAATCTTTGTTCACCAATAAAAATTAACGTTAAATTAATATGTAAAAGTTATTGAAAAATTACTCGACGAAAAAATGTAGTAGTTAACGTGTACGTTTCTAGTTGCATCTAGTTTAATCAAAGCTTTAAAATTGGTAAGTTTCGGTCAAAAATATTAATGGTACTTAATATTTTCTAACCGCATCATTGAATGTGTGCTATATCCTAGCAGAAAATATCGTTAATTGATATTACAGTAATTTCTATTTTTTACAATAAAGGATTTAATTCTCTATTAAAATAAAAAGTGATAAATATAAGTTTTCACTTTTCTCCATTTTCAATTTCTCACTTCATATCATATTAAATACTTACAGACAGTAAGGAGCACAAAACGTATATATGTATATATATATATATATATATTCGTTATAGCCTTTACTGGTAGTATAAGATTGTTCAAGATTAAGTAACCAGAAATATCTCACTGTAATTTAATTATTAACATTGTATAGTGTTTTCAAGTATTTATTAAATAAATTATTGTTCATTGTTCTTAAAAATATACTAGTACCGCTGGTTAAAGTTATAATCTCATGAATCTAAACACCGAACATATATATATATATATATATTGTGAACTATAGAGTAAATAATTATATTATTTTCCAAGTACAGTAAAATTCATATTAATTAATAATTTAAAAAAATAAATATACTATAATGAGGTTACAAATTCTAGTAAAAGTTACGAATTTCTTACAAAAAATTATACTAGTTTGAAAACTATCAGACAAATATTTAAATTTTTGGGTGCCAGAAGAACGTCTCCTAGCTACCGAAAACTTAAAATTGGTTTTCTGGGACTCCAGGGCAAAATATTACGAGTCCAGGACTCCAAATTCTAAATGTATGGTTACAAAAAAATGGTCATATTTCTGGTACACATTTTTGAGGTGCAGGTACTAGCTAAGAGTATTGACCAATATATAGAGGTGACTTTTTTTCATGAGCTCTGTAATTTTCATAAATGTACCGAAAAATTACCTACTATAAAGAAAAAATCGTTTTAAATTGAAACATGACAAATAATTGTGTCATGGTTAAGAATAATTATTTTTCTTTGTATACATATATGTATACACTTTTTGGGTAGAAAAGATCGACTAGGAGATTTTGAGTAAAGATCTTTCTGTTACTTGGTATATCTCTCTTGTTGATTAAGTGTTAAGGGTAAAGTGTTATCACCCCCCACCAGACTGGTTTTTTAAAAAAATATTTGTGGTTTTTATAATCTGTGGAATGTGCATAAAAATTAAAACAAATAGAGTTTATGAATTCCATCGGTAATGGCTATAATTTACAGTGTTTAACGTGCATACGATGGTATAATGATATAAGTCATATATTCGACGTTAATTCGTCAGAATCGACATATATCGTGTAAAATGTTAATTTAAATCCCTTTCTTCAAATTGTTGTTCTTTTATTTTATTTCATTGATTTTGGATTTTAGAAGTGTATTGATTATTTCGAATTCAAATTGAAATCCTGTTTATCTGCTTTATTCCTGATTAAAATTTCAGCCTTATTAATCTAACACATGTTAATTTTATTCTAGTATTTGTAATAGTGTAGGATTGTCCTGGAAAATCGACCCTGTGGGTAATTGTCGATTTTTTTCAGTATAATTACATGAAAAATGTATAAGATGGGTTTCGCTCACTTATTCATACCAAGTAAATATTGAAGGTCACCATCTTCTTGTCATACTATATATATATATTATCTATCGGTAAAATAATGTAACTTTAGTTGCATTGGAAACTACGAGTCAGTTTAGAAATGTACTGAGAAAGACGTCGTTTAACGTAATTTCCAAATAAGGTAATTTTATTTATATGTAGATCCCGGGTTTCCGAAACGTTTGTATCACCAAATACGATTGTTTTAATTAAAACGTACGACGATAAAATATAATAATCATTATACTTGCAAAATAGTCATACGTGATTAATCTCCAATGATGTGATCTTCTTTTAAGTAGTTAACCGTATATGGTCAAACGTGTCCTAATTTTTTCCACTCGTATAGTTAATAATAACATTTCATTAAGATTGTTTCTATGTTTAGACCATTATTCTACAATAAAAAATATTAGTTGTGATATTATTTAAATAAATTATGTTATAATAAACCAATTATTATAAATTATATTTACGTGTTATAAATCAAGCAAGTGCATGTAATTAAGTTATTATGTAATATAAATTAAAATTATATATATAATATTTATATATATATATATACAATATATACAATATATATATATATAAATAAATATGTATTATATATATATGCAAACGTCCTCAATAAATCATTATGGTTATTTACCATTTAGAAATTTTTATAATGATAATATTTTAAATTTAAATAGCACTGTACTAATTATCTTTGACAGGCGAATAAATTATTGTAATTAACGCGTACAATATATTAGAATATTGTAACTAGATACACTGTTTTAATGACGACTAATACGACTGTGCCCTGTTTGGAATATGAATAATGAACTATTCTGTTTTATATAAGTTGAATAGTAATAGCATAAGTATAATAAATTATTTTTAAACTTAAATTATATCCGAACGTGGTGAATACAATAGTGAAGAGTCCGTGTGGAGAAATTGAGCATTTTAGGGTCAAAGTGGGAGTGCACTGGAGTTTTGCTTTGAGTCCTTATACTAATTGTCCATAGTAATAACAAAGGATATTCAGCCAGTTACATTTGTAAAGGAAATTTTTGTTGATGGTAAGAGGTGCAAAGGAAGATTTAAAAAGAGGTGTGGAAATGTGATGGCGAATAATATGAAGAAGGTGGGTGTAATTGAAGACGATGCTGGAGATAGAGTTAAGTGTAAGTGTAAAAATTCAGTAGTCGACCCCAAATAGTTGAAAGAGAAGGCGAAGGTGAAGAAGATATTATATCCGAAACGCAATAGTGTTATGGTTACAACCGCATACCATGTAACTATACATACTCAAATTAACAATGTACACTTAGTTTGTATATTTATTTGCAATTGTTCTCTCCGTGTGGATTAAATATAATTATAGTAATACACGTGACTCGTAATATTATTTATACATATTTAATTATTATATTAACAAGATATGAAGTTTTATATTACTTCTATACATTAAATGGATTAGGTTATTTGATATGGTCGCAGGTTAATTAAATTACGAAACTAACTCACATCTATTATATTTTTTTATCATTTTCCTATATTTTAAATATATAACATTAGGTACCATTAAATACATTAAAAATCAAGTAAATTGAAAAATATTAAAAAAAAAATAATAGAATTTAAAAATTATAATTATAATATTAAAGTATTGTGATATTAGAGATGCGTTGTAATTATATCGAGAATTTTTGATATTTTCGATATCATGATAAAAGTACTATAGGTTATCGTAATTGCGTCTTTTTTTTTTGTTTTATAGTAAATTCTCGTTTATTTTTCAATTGTTTATTGGTGTGGTTATACAGTATCAAATATACATTATAGAAAAGAAAACTATACTTGGTTTACATAATATTATACAAATCACCAATGTTATATTTATTCACAAATTACTGTTTAAATATACATATTCTAAAATAGTCATTACGAGAATATTAACCATATTTTCTCTAAGCCTTGAACTAAAATTAATCAATTTGTTAAAATTTAGTGTATAAAAATTAAATTATGGTATAACCAAATATCTAAGTGAAAATTTGGATTTAACATTTAATTAATAACTATATTGAATGATTGTAAAATCCTGTGAACCGACAAAATTACAGTATTATGAGAATTAGAAAAAAAGATAAACAATACAATTTTTTATCAAAAGGTCAACATTGCTCATTAAGAAATGATTTTTAAATTTTGAGGAGAAATCTGTTTAATATTTAATATGTAATAATATTTAATATGCCTATTTTCTGGTTGAAGAATCTATCTAGCAGACACTTTAAATATTTAATACTTGGATATTTTTTTAATAATTTTATTTATTAAATTTTAGCTATGTACAAAATTTATATGAACTGTGAATTTTATATCACATAAATTTTAATTTCATGTGTTATCTCTAAAAATTTAGTAAAAGATTAATCGTTGATTACACAACTATATTTCAAAATATTAAAAGTATATAGACTTGCGCAATCGATTTTGAATATAATATTGTAATTTGTAATCAGAATACAAATATTTTAGAGCCTTAAAATTTACCCTACACACTATCTACTATATAATATAATAAAGGTGATATAAAATTTGTACAATTACAAGAAATTTTATACATTTTATGAGATGTATATAATTTTTATGTGCAAGACAAAATTGCCGGAAAAACACGAATTTGACAAAATTGATTAGGTTCGTATTTTTTTATTATCCTTAAAATAATGATCCTATAGAAATTTCAAATCAACATAAAACATGTAATCTATACTTTGTGAACGTCAAAATAAATTTAAAAAATGTTTATACCAATTTTAATATTCCAATTAGAAATTTGAGATTTTCATGTTATAAAAATGGTATTTATAGGTTAAAACGTTATATCATATCTTAATAAAACGTTAATTGATTGTGACTCTTACTAATTAAATTTTTTACAATGAATTGAATGAAATATTATGTATACTCAATATGTATAATTTACGGTAAAATATATGCATATTACAAGTTACACTTAAAATTATTTTAAGGAACATATCTCCATCAGAGAAAACAATATGCAATATGTTTCCATATCCTACAGATATAAATATATTTTTTTAAATATATACACAATACGACTGACCATATCGGAGTCTTATAGTTAATTTCCTAACAGTTAGATAAGGAATATTGAAAATTATTTGTACCTAATCTCAAACCTACGGAATATAGTTAGGTTGATTCGCGTGCTTATGATAGTTAAAGAGTTAACATACGATTAGAATTTTCCAAAGATCGATTTTTCAAAAGTAAAATTTTCGTGTATATATTATAAGTATGTATTTTAAAAAATATTCTCTATAAGTTTTAAATCAATCCAATAATTGTTTACAGAGATATATAGGCTGTTGTGTACCTGTTGTGATCTTAGTCGACACCGCTATCAATTTAAACGGCAAATGCGTTTTTCTCAAAACTAAATTTTTGAAAAAAGTAAAAAAATATTTCATAAACTAATGATAAATCGATCTATCTATGCTTAATCGACCCATCTATGTTTAAATTATAGTTTACTTTTTATTAACAAAAAAGTGCTGTTGAATAAATTGTTACATTTTTATTAATGGACTGTATTTCCTTTAAATTAAGTTTATGATTTTAAATAATTCACATAGGAACGAACATATTAACTAATGAAAAAACAAAAATTAACATTTACAAAAAAATTCAAACCGAAAGCACGATTTGACAATCATTATTTGTTTTATTTTTTGACAATCAGACAATTTACTCAAAAATAATAGAAAAACCCCATAAGGCAAACGAGTAACGACCGTAAAACACCATAATTTACCTAACAGCAAGCAATATTTAAGTTAAAATCGAAATTTTTTTTTTATAAGCCGCTATTGTTTCTATTCAACATTATCCAAAAGCCAACGGTTAAGTACTATAGATATTATCGTATACTAATGGAATGTTCTCGGTTTACTGAATTCAGATTTCTATGGATTTCTACGGAGTTCAGCGGCTTACCGGTGAGTCACCGAAATCTCTTCATTTTTTTAACACATTTTCGTAGATCATTCGTAGATTCACCAATATTGATTATTTCGGTACCATAAAATTTCCAAACATACTTTATAAATGTATACTATATATCGAATATACATATAAACTTAAACGTGTGCGAATCCATTTCGTAGAAAAAATCTAAATCCTAAAAATCATTTTTCTTACTCCCATTAATGTATAATAAAACTCTTTAGACAAATGAACGTAATGCACGTAATGCACGTTCGCAGACCGTTTTTGACCGACAAAAAGTTCTTGTGTCGGGTCCTCGTCGCATGGGCGCGAAAAGCAAATATATAACGTTCGGCGGACGGGTGAACTAGGTAGATTTTGCGGTTAACGCGCGTTTCGGTAGGAGTGTACCGAATGGTGGTAGAAATACATTAAAAACGCGTCAGTCCAATTAAGTGTATCCCAATAAATTCAAAAGAACCTTTGTCGTTTAGGAGACGCGTTTGGTCAAGAGCGAGTAAACGTTTCGGACTTGCGTTTTCCGTCTCCCGTAACAAATGACCACGTCACTCACCGACGACTAAAAGGCCCGAGCTGTGATGTTAAATGTTCGCCATTTCCATTTCTACAACACCCGACAAGAGACGCTTAATGTTCACTCAGTCAATGCTTTTTTTTTTTTTCTTTGAAATTCAACAACATTTATAATATTTATATGGAAAACGTCTGCGCATATATTTGCACAAATATATATATAAAATATATATATATATATATATATAGGTGTATAGTATATTGTTTTTAAAACACTGTGTATACGTCGCCTTTCCGACATACATTAAACTGAAAAAATTAAATGAATTTCATAAAAAAAAAAAAAAAAAACGTTAGATCCATACTCGAGTGGTTCGTATAAGAAATGGTATTTTATTTGTTCATACAAAAAGTATGCGTGACATAATATAGCAAACGGAATATAGAATAAAATTGCATTTATTTGCTCTAAACATAAGTATAATATTTTTTACATTTGTTTTAATATATAAAAGTGTGACTCTCAAATTCGTATTATAAATGTGGAATGACGACCTGTAGGTCCCCTTAAAAAAAAAAATAATAAACAATAATATAAAAAAATTGTGGTTTACATAAAAAAAAATTCTTCATAGTAAAGGAGTTACAAATTTGAAATTGAAATTTATAAAACGGCCATCAAAAAATAAAGAAACCCTTGTTTTGTAACATTGTCAAAATACTGATTTATTGTACCGTAGGTAATAATTACAAAACAAAACAATAATAATATGAGATGAACCATACATAACAATCAACAGGTAAAAATAAAACATTTATTTATTGCTTAATGTAAATGTAAATCAATAATGAAAATTATATTATAAAATGGAATTTAAACCATATATTTTTCAATACATGTAAGTTACACTAAATTTTCATTTTTTATTTCTTTGTAATTTACAAATATTTTCGTGCCGTGAATATATTTTTGATTCGTATTTCTTTCGTAATTAAATTTTATTACTTACAGAAGTAGCGAAATAATTTAAGTTTAAACTTCTTTCTAAAACGCACTTTTAAGACTGTAAAAATGAATGAAAATACTTATGTAGAAATTGCGTCATATTTTACGTTCATACAGATTTTACTTTGATCATGAAAATATAGAGGATTTTAAACGAGGTTCCCCGGAATCTTGTAAAATATTTGACTATTTCCGAAAATATGCTTCTAAAATCATAACTACTTTTATTTAAGTATACCGTTTTATCATACCAAAATTATTTGCTTGAATACGAGTATGCTCAACATAAATTATGTCGCCATTTGTCAATAATATATGTACATCCCTCAGAAACAAACTAAAAATAAGGCATCGAATTCATCTAAAAAATCCAATAATATATGGATTTTCAAATAATATTAATCAATATCCATACCATTTATTTCAGATGATATTTCTGCTGTAATTAAATATTTCGGCTACTTGAGAATTCTACATCTTAATCAAACAATAATTGTCAGTAAATATGAACCGTTTAAATAAAGAAAATTATTAAATACGAGTACATCAACCATTGATTAGTCGTTATAGATAGAACAAAATAGCTTAGTCAATATATCTAAAAGAATAAAATTTATACTGTTAAATTACATTCCAATTTTTTTATATACTTTTCTTCTCAGCGTATGTTAATATGTTAAATTTAAAAATAAATATAAAAATCATATTCGAAAAAATTCAGTTAACAACAGAAGCTATCCATTTTTCTTGTGCATGGTTTTTAAAAAATTTTTTTTAAAGTACACTACAATGCTGAATTACCATTTAATCTATAGAATTATTTTATGTATTTTTACTGACCTACAAAAATCTGAAAAGTTTCAAAAAACTGAAATGATATCACTACTTATATAAATATAAAATAGAAACAATATTATACATATTTGAAAAAAAAAAATTAGGTTTATTGTAGAGTAATTTGTTTGTTATTCATTCATAAATTTCTTGCATTTACCAAATATTTATATTTAATTTAAATTAATAATTAATTTGAATTACACAAATACGGAAATATATGAGTAGTTTTTCGGTAATTTTAAACAAATTTATTAAGTCCGTTTGTTCAGCAAACTATATAGTATAAATGAATAACGCAAATTATATATCAAAAATTTAAAGCCATTATGAAAATGTCTAAATGCTAAATAAATACCAAATATAAGTGATGTTATTTTATAGTTTTAATGTATGTATAATATAATTAATAGTTTAGTGATAATTTTTTTGTGGTGATAATTTGAAATATCTGTACGTTTTTTTTTTACATAATTCATTATTATTTTTAAATGTGAGTGTGTATGTTCTGGACTAAAATTATAACCGAATTTATTTCAATTAATTTCCACGTGAAAATAATAATAATATATAATATATTATATAATTGTTTAAAATTGTTCTTCTTCCACAGTCAGTGAATTGTAATATTTAATTAAAATATCCGTTAACTAAGGGTAGAGTTGAAATGTAATTTTCAAAGATATATCCACACTGGGTAGTATGTTGGACTATATTTTGGCGATTGAGTATACCACCGTTAAATTAAACTTCACACAAGGTATGTGTAACAGCAAAAACAGAGGTATGGTAAGACAAAAATCTACGCTTTGAGCTAAACTTCCGGAATTTGCAGTTTAGTGTATGACTCGTGACGGAAATCACAGAGTAAAATTGTATACATTTTTGAAATAAGACCACCGTGTATATTAATTTGATGAACTCGTAACATACATTTTTGGATTATTCAGATAATCTAAATCGTATATGAAACAAACATTTAAAATAATTTATGTTGTATTCAAAATCAAATTTCTCCTAAAGTAAAAATTCAATCAGAACCCAACCAAAAACAAATGTAAAAAAATATTCTTTATTTTATTTTATGGATATTAAGAGTTTAACCTTTATAATATTTTAATGTTTTCTAATCGCCACTGTATAAAATTATTTCTTTTAGATTTATAAAATATTTAGAATATAGCTTATATAGCCAAATTGTGGCCTGCAGGCCGCATTCAGATCATGTATTATCGTGTTGTACGCAAACGATTATAATTTTAATTTTCACAACTAATAAAAAATATATAATGTTTTAAAATATATACAATTTAAATAGTTAAATTTTTAAATTTTAACATAATTGCTGAGTGTTTTATTTATAATCTTGGCTCTAACATATTTTTCATTATATTTTCGGGTTGGAGTATCTCTTTTCCCTGTTCACTTCTGTTATATAGATATATGTATTATAATATTTCAATTTAACAATGTATAATACAATCGAATGTGCTTGGATTCATAATGTGGATATGGATTTGAATAATTTATCAGGGTTATTTTAAAATTGTGTTATCATTTTTGGGAATTATAAAACAATATATGTATTTGTATGGTTTTCGTTGTATATCACACTTAAAAAAAAAAAAAAAATGAATGAAAAAAATATGAATTCAGAAAAAATAGGTGTATTTTTATACTGTTATGTGTATGATTAAATGAGTTATACAGATATAAAATATTTAATATATCGAAAATTCTGTAGTGAATGATTTAAATTGACATTATGGAGAACTGTAAATCATACCAAGAATGATGTTGGTATGGAAATAAAAATATAAAATTATTTCCTTAAAAAATATGAATGGTTCATATAATTTAAATGTTATCAGTAAAAATTTTATATTTATCATTAATTTTACATTTTTCTAGTATCAGAATTTTCATATTTTCCATATTTTAAAATCGAATTATTTTCAGCTGTATAGTAATATTTAATATTAATTGAGTTTTTTTTTAGAACTTATATTGAACTTTTTTATAATGACAATTGTATATGTTGTATATTACAATATTTAGTAATAAATTCAAAAAGTTTGAACTTATAATGTTGGTTGTCGATAGTGTTTATACTATTGTAACATATTGAATTTGGTATTATTTGATCTCGGTTCATTATGATAACTAAAAACAAATATAATATGAAAGATAAAACCTTGAAAACTGTCATATTATATTAATATAATTATGAGTACATGTGACTATATATAATTATTATATTATAAACTCAAAGTCACAATATTATACATTTTTTTTTTTGCGTATATGTATTTTAAAAAATATGTTGTCATCTTCAGCGTGTACCAAAAATGTCTCGATTGGTCTTTGGTACACGCTGAAGATGACAACATATTTGTTGTAATACATATTACGCAAAATAAAAGTATATAATATTGTGACTTCGGTTTTATAATATAATAATCTTGAAAATGCACTTCTTCCTGAAAGATGTGATGGAACCCTTTCATATGTATCATACGAATGATGAATAAACGTATTAAAAATATAATTCTAGTATATGATATGTGTTTTATGATACATGTTTTTATTATGAAATGTTAAATATTTCGAAAATATTGAAATTTAACAAAATATTATTATAATAATATAATAATAATATTAATTTATTATATCCTGAATATCAGCCCAAACGTGTACCCATCTATGTAATGCTCTATGAGTATCATATTAAAGTTCAAGTATAAATATATACAGTATCTTTCAAAAACATGAAAATTTATCTTAAAATAATAACCATCTGTCAAGACAACGTGAGATAAGCCAGTGGTGTAACTAGGATAATTTTATGGGACAAAGGGTATTAATTATACATATTATACTAGACTTTATTTTTTGTACAGTACGAAATCATAAACTTATCACTACTAGCCACTTTTAATCTGTAATTAGTACAGCCCAATATAAATTTGACTTTTTTATTTTATACATAGCATATACATTTCCAAAAATGTATAAAACCTAACCACAAAGTTTCAACTGTTGAAAAATAATTTTTGATTTACTTATTTACTTAACTTAAGTTTGAAATATCATACGTCAGTGAAACTCAAAATATTGTCGAGTAAAGAATTATTAGATTTATACTTGTTTACAAACATTTTTGCGAAAATTACTGAATACAAATACTAATTACAATTATTACAAAAAAACGATGTAATAATAACCGAATTACAAATAATATTTTATAATTTATAACATACAACCCGTTATTTATATCAGTTTCACATTTTGGGAAACAATTCATTGAGTAAAAACTTTAAATAATTCTCATGATCTGACAAATCAACTTAGAAACCACATTAATGTATCCAAATTTTTATTAATTTCTATTGTTATATCATTTAAAATGATATTGTTATATTATTATAACTATCTCTGAGTTTCTATCATGCTTATTAAAAATTTTATAAGTCTGGGCATCCAGATACTTCCATGGTAGTGAAATGGTTAAATGTGCAGTTCCAAATTATAAAAATGTGTAGTAGTTTTGTATTTACGTTTTATTTAATAATACATAGCTACCTAAACTATGATTAAACATAAAATATGAAAAATGTATATTAAAATTTTTGCATTTTATTAATTATGGTTGTTCCATTTTTGTTAGTGATATTAACATTTCCATCAATAATTTATGAACATTTTAATAAAATAAATTTTGGTAGTCACACAAACATAATGTATCCGTAGATAGTCTTCTTCTTCTTCTTCATTGGCATTAAAACTCTTCAAGAGTTTTTACCGCCACCGACACCGCCTTCCACTCCTCTCGATTTTGTATTTTTTCTTCCCTATTTAGTATCTCTAGTTTCTCTAAGTCCTACTCACTTTATCTATTCATCCCTTCTTTGGACGTCCTCTTGGCTTTTTTCTTGTGGGTTTTCATTCAGCCACCGCTTTAAGGTACTCTGAGTTAGACCTTCTCATCACGTGCCCAAACCATTGTATTCTTTGGGCTTTTATAAAGTTGGTTATCCTTGGTATTCCTGTCAACTCTCGGGTCTCTTTGTTCTTCCTTCTACGCCAACACCCCAGGTCGTTGTCCTTTACTGGGCCGCAGATGATTCTCAGTATTTTGTTTTCGAACGATAGGAGTTTTTGTTCCATTTTGCTTGTCAAAGGCCACACCTTGCATCCATACGTTAGCGTCGGTCTAATTATTGTTGTGTAAAGATGTACTTTGGTTCTTCTAGAAAACAGTTTAGATTTTAAGTATTTGGTCAACGAAAAGGATGCCTTTTCCGCCTTGATGATACGGATATTCAATTCAATGTACCAGTCATTATTACTACTGATAGCGGAACCCAGATTTGTAAATTGATGCACTTTTTCAAAGTGATAGTCGAAGATATCTAAGTATTCGATAGTGCCCATCACTAGTTCTAACGTACCCTGGTCATCCCGTGTTCTGTTCAGCGATGTCTAGAGGATATCTAGTCGTAGATAGTCTTGACCCGGCATATTAAGAAATAAATACCAGATACTAGGTAGTACAATATGTGTAATAACAATGTTCATTATAAAATAACGATGTAGGTCACTTCAATCCATTTATCTTTAATCAACATTTATAGTTACAAATTCAAATATTATAATTTAAGCGGAACTGTGGACACGATTGCTGACACAGATCTGTTGGGTTTGGATTCGTAGTGTCATTAAAGAGATAATAGTGTAATTTGGTCACCCAAAAAAATGGCATCGCTGAACAGAACATGGGATGACCAGGGTACGTTAGAACTAGTGATGGGCACAATCGAATACTATTCGATAGTTGTCATAAACTATCGAATTGTTTTACATGACCAAATGCTGATTTTTCGACAAAAACTATCAAATAGTTCGATAAACTATCAAATAGATTGATAGAAATTATTCCAATTATAATACCGAATAGTTTGGTAAACTATCGAATAGTACGAACTATCGAATACTTCGGACCAATGTAATAGTTCGGAGATCTACCTAATAGTCCGAATAGCTAGTAAATACTAAATATACAAACATTTCCTTTTTAAAACTCTTACAGAACTCAAACTTCTAGTTATAAATCACTAATTCGCGAAGCTATAATAACTTGGGACACTTCTGCCTGTTTTGATTATTTTTAGAGTTACATCTGTCGCATTGTAGTGGGATTATCGTATTTTTCGAATATTAAAACATATCTAGGTCTTCTGAATATTAAAGAACTGCTTTGTTTTAAATTTTAAAAAAAACATATTTATTTATTTTAAGTAATGGGTTTTTAAAATATTTATATCTCTTTACAATATTGTGATACACGATTCTGAATGTAAATTTTGTGTATCATTAGTTGGTTAGACGGAGAAAACAAATAAGGGATCGTGTCTTCTTAAAATTTAGGTTTGTATTGTGACAGTACTGTTTAGATTTTTGGAGTAATACCTATCCAGTTTATGTTTCAAACTGCGGAAATTATTTTTTAATAAAAAGGTGTTTTATAGAAACATATATGGGCCTGGGAGGACGGACGAGACGTTGGCTAACTCAAATTCCGGTCGGATTGTCATAAATTAAATATCCACCGATATGCTGTGAAACACCACGTCGTGTAGGTAATAGTCAATAGGTTAAATTTAATACAGTTTAAGTATACTAATTTCAGTTGAACCTATAAATCGAGCAGGGTCACCCTCGCTTTGCTCACTTGGATAGTTTAAATCGAAAATATAACCTGATTCGCTGTAAAACAAGTAACTAAAGAAAAAAAAATACTTCGACTTATATAGCTACAAAAAATATAGTAAATAGTTCGGACTATCGAATAGTTCGGACAACCAATCGAATAGTTCGGATTTATCGGTCGATAGTTGAAGTAGTCGATAGTTTTTAAGTATCTATCGAATAGTTCAATAGTAACTTACTATTGAACAGTTCGATAGTGTCCATTACTAGATAGAATCTCCATTTTAGCTTTTTGGTGAAGCTCTTCTAAAACGCGTGGAGTTACTCTGATACATCGGAGTTTATTTTTGCAACAGATCCATTGATAGAAACTATACGGCATACAGCACCATATGAAACACAATTCTGCCAAAAAAAAAAAAGAAGGAATATAAGACTATTTAAAATACTAAATATTAGATTAGCAGTGAGTACTGTATGTATGAGGAGTATGGGTATTAAAATCGAACGTAAAAATATTAACAGTGTTTAAATAAAAAATATAACGTAAAATATATCGTATCAGAACACATGTGGAAGAAAATACATATGAAAAAACAAACAAGTGCAGAATGAGTAATGTTTAATGAACCAGATATAATTTAAACTTTCAAAAGCTAAAGAATAAGCTAGGTTGGACCCTTTTGGAGAACGGAGGGTTAAATAATTTGGGAGATTACAATATGAAAATATACAAAAAATAATTACCGTTAAACGGCCAAATAATGTTGGAATCACAGTCAGGGAAAACCTCAAGTTCTTCAAAATAATAAATGGATATCATCGGACTGAGAGAAGTGAAGAGGAATTATAGAAATGGTGATGAGCATTCAAGAACTAGAATAAGCATAATAAATAAAATTGAAATTAATTTATGAATGGTTCACGTTTAATACCATTTTTCTTCATAGAATACAAATTAATGACTCTAAATTAATTTTAAAACCATAATACCTATTTTCGAAATCAAAAAAAACTATTTCCCAGTGTACCCTAAAACATTTTATCATTATTCCAAATATGACGTGAAATGTATTCCATACAAGTCAATAACCTATAATTAGCATGTTTAAATAACTGTAAGTATTTTAGAAAAAATGTCCTATGTATTCTCAAAAATATTGTTCTTTTTAAATTTGATAATAGACGATTTGGTTCTAAGTATACTAGATGCAAATTATTTGCAATATTTAAGTCAACGTGTATTATAGTACCAAAATACACTTGTATAGAGTCCTCTAAATTGTATAGATAGACAACCTTAGTATTAGTATTAGTGAATACCTCCACGGTTTCCTCATGCCTGTCGTAGAAGTCGACTAATTGAGGTTGCGTCAGGTTGACAGCCGGCATAAAACTTGTCAAAAAGTACGAGAAGTATTAAAAAGAATATAGACGAGTTTTCCCATCTCGGATGATCGCGGGGAAAACAAAATTGCGTACTTGGGTGTGGAGATAGCCTAAGGGACCAAGTGACTAGTACCAGCCTGACAGCGGCTGCGGTAGCCGTTCCATCAGTTATATGTGCGGGTCTACCCAACGGCCGTGATGTCGATGGTGTAGGGAAAGCACCAAAGTGTTTTGGGTTAGATTCGCACTTGAGTA
>JAIPRL010003388.1:0-47480 GCA_025469235.1 Pemphigus obesinymphae | reverse complement strand
ATATTTTTTTTATTATTTTTTTTTTTTTTTTTTTTTTTTTTTTTTTTTTTTTTTTTTTTTTTTTTATTATTTCAAACTAGTTTTTTTCTTTCAAAATAATATGACAATAATCATAGAGAAAAAAAAAATATACAGCAATATAATCATCGAGATCGCATTCGATTTTCTAAATACACTCGATATAACAAAACCTTTAAAACGGTTTTTCAACGTTCGAACGATACAATCCATTTTTTAAAGTAAATAATTTTAATCCGTAATTTTTGAATAAATAAGCCACGATAATTATTATATATATATACGATACTTCTCAAAACGATTATTAAATAACGAATACGTATATGTACATATGTATTCCATACGGATATTTTTCGATCGTTTATTTATGTTTTGAAAAAAAACATCAAAAATTTTTAATTTCCATATAATCCATGCAATGATATTAAAATGTCCCATATGGTCTCGATATATCATGCACTAGTACGTGGAAATGTATTTCCTATTTCAGACAGTTTGTGTACTTTACATTTCAAGTAATCGCGTTTACTTTAGACAAAGAAAAAACGATACAAATAATAGTTTTAACATTTTAACACAATTCAAGACGATAGGAATACAAACTATTAAGATATTGTTGTCAAAAGACAAAAACAAGCTATCAGTGAAAATATACATAAAAAATTTGTTGAACATGTATTCAGGAATATATACATAGAGATGAAATAAAATCTTGTAAAATGAACGGTTTTTTACCTGGATCTCATGAAACAAAGAAGAGTTAATATTGAATGTATAATAGGTTATTCTAAAATGTCTAAACTTTGTGAAATTGTCAATTCATTTGTTCAGAATCAAAAGTGAAAAATCACCCGTAAACCCAATAAATATTCAAAGGAAGATACACGTCCATTTTAGTGGTCTTGAAATACGTTCGCGCTCTATAGTTACCACTTCTCTCTTAGTAATCTCAAAGTCAAAACGTATACAAAATATGAGAGATAAGGATATTTACTATGTACAGTAGTGCAGCGTTATTATGGTATCAACTTTTTTTTACGTTTTTCAATCACGGATTTTAGGTTTTCAAATAAATAAACTGAAAATAATTTCCAGTTCAATATTTACAGTCAATATTCTCATCTTTCATATTTTTATACATTTTGTCTCAGCGATTATAAAATGATAAGAGCGTAAACGTGATTTTCAACAAATATATTGTGATAACACAGCAATTAAAAATGGTACTATTTTTAAATTATTTTTAAAAAATAATTAAATATTATTAAAATGTTGGATTTTTATTTATTTAATAATTTATAAAAAAAATTGCCTTTAGAGAATTTAAAACGCGGGCTTATAGCATCATCTTTATAATTATAAACTAAGTTCATGCACGTACGTAATCGATTAATTTATTCAATTGCGTTTTAATTTATTTATCATAGTGACTTGGAAAATGATCAAGTCATTAAAACGTACTACCTACTTATTATCTTAAAGTGGTGTCCATATTGACTTCCCGCCAGAATATTTCATTGCATTTTTTTTTCATTATTTAAATATTACAAATTTGGTAAGTAATTTTATTTATTTTTTTTTAATATAACCCTAATTCACATCCAACAATTTGATACTACCAATGACCGTATGTTCTCGTGTTGCCGTCAGTAATTTTAGACCTCTAATAGTTTTTATACCCTTACATAAATTACAGTGACACAGCCACTTAAATTGTGTGTAGTATGAAATTTAATAGTGTGTTATTCAAATTCACATCGGTGGCGTACGCAGAATTTTTCAATGGGCTTGAAAATAAATGAGTACCTAATCAGTAGACACAAAATTAGCCATAAAAGAATAAAAAAATATGCTTTTTCAGTGTTATAATAGAATACTGTTAAAAATATATATTATAATGTACCTATATATATATATATATATATATATAGTGGTGTATTTACGGTGAGGTGATCTAGGGGTACTATGAAAAACAACCAACAAATATTAATTTTGAAAATTTAAATACCAAAATTTCATTTTTGTACATAGAACTTTTTTTAAACAATAATAATTGGAAATAGAGTTTGAAGACTTGAAAAACTGAAAATAATGCCTTAAAATGAATATAATAACTATACATTTTAGATTCTGAACGGTGTAAAATATTTTCTCGTTTTATTATGATATTAATAATTGGTCCTATATTTTTCTTTGAGCAATTTATCGACCAGAATACTTGACGTCATGATTTAATTTTTTAATGCGTACCCATTTTTCGGTAAAAAATTTTATCAGCACGATACTTTGAAGCGGTAATTTGTTGATTTTTTTAAAAACGCATCAGAAAAAACCATCCAAAAATAATGAAAAATATTGGTTAAAATAATGATTATTTCCTCATAAATCTGAAAATGTTGGTTTTAAACATTTTAAAATTATCGCAGAGTACGTGTTTTTTCTGTATTTTTTAATACATTTATAACATTATTATATTTTAAAGTTTAAAACATAATAATGTTTTAATATTTAAACGTATATTTCAGCCACTACGTAATGTATTTATATGATTTAAAATTATTTTATAAATGAGATTGGAGGTTTATAGTAATCAAAATTCAATGAACTGTATTATTATTATTACTAGGCTGTGGTTCTTAGGTACTTTTCTCATTTATTACCCAACTAAGGAATAATGAGTTTTAAAATTTAAAGAAAATGTATCAATTAAAATTTAAAAGCATACCAAATCAATGTATTAATATTATATTTTACAACCTCATGACCTATCCTATAGTTTGTTTAATGTAGTATTACTATCAAAGACTGTTAACTTTTTTGCCATTTATACTTATGCCTAAATATTAAACTTAAAATATTTTTAATTTTCAAATAAACACCAAGTCAAAAACTGAAAACTAAATATAGATAGTATTTTCTAATATATTTTCTACAATTTTCTACATCCTCCCAAACCTAAGAAATATCGATTTTTTGATGGTGGTGCTGTAGTAACGTTACCTCAGAACCACTATGGTTAATTCATATCGCATTCAAACCAGTACTATATTTTCTAATTTATTTTCTATTATTCTCCACAAACAAGAATGAATTTTCTAAAACCTCCCAAAACGTAGAAATATCGATTTTTTGATGGTGGTGCTGAGGTAACGTTACAACAGCTATAAAAACTAAATAATTTAGGAATATTGAACATGTTTAGGTGTTTAATAATTTGTCTATTCTGTAATTTTTGGAATCGATTACAATTTAAAATATTTTGACTTAGTTATACATATTAATTGGGAAAATCAAATGTCAGTAATTCGGTATTAATATTTTCGAAAAAAACCACAGTAGTATAGGATCTAAATTTCTTTTTCCATCTAAATGGAAAGTCTTGAAGTTAACAGTTTTACAAATTGCCAAAATTATTTGATCTTTAATCCTCCTTCTATAAAACATAAATTTAACCTTTTTTTTACAAAAATACATTTTTAGTTTAATATTCGTATATTAAATTGTACGCATATTTTGCATTTACAAAGTATAAAACGGTGGGTGGGTTTTTCATTTCCAAATTAATATAAATTTGTGTTAAATAAAAATTTAACATTGTACAATTATATGTATGTATAATTTTACAAATTATTGTAAGTAATGAATTAATATATTTTGGTATGAGATTATTAGTACTAAGAATTTGAGAAAGTATATTGTTGAAAAGTTTCATGCCACACATTTGGGTATGTCAAAAACTGTAGCTAAAGCAAATCAATTATTTTATTGACCTGGGATGAAAGTTGAAATTGAAAACTTTATAGAAAATTGTAGTAAATGTTTAATGTTTAGTAATAGTAAAATAAAAGAACCTATCATTAGTGATGAGTTCTCAAGTATTCCATTTCAGAAAATAGGTATGTATATAGCAGAGTTCAAAAATAAAAGTTATATACCTAGTGATTTTTGATTACTATTCAAGGTGGATAGAAGTGAATAAATTAAAATTCAAAACGCCGCTGAAATAATTAAAAACGTAAAGAACATTTTTAGTAGATTTGGCATTCCGGAGATAAAAATAGCAGATAACAACCCCTTTGATAGTTATCAGTTTAAAAAATTTGCTACTGATTGGGGTATAAATATTATTAATTCCAGCACTGATTTTCCTAGATCTAACGGATAAGCAGAAAAAGTTGTAGGTATAGTTAAAAAAAAATTAAAGAAAAAAACTGTAGAAAGTGGTGATTTAAATTCATATTTATTAAATTAGAGAAATATACCTGTTGCAAATTTACCATATTCACCGGCACAATTATTACGAAGTAGAGAATTTAGAATATTAATAAACAATTTTAATAAAGACCTGTTTATACCAAGAACAGTTGACTGTACTGCACAGATGAAAAAATAAAAGAACAATAGATCAAGTTTTATAACGAAAATGCAGGAAAAAAGGAGAATGAATTTTTACCAGGAAGCAAGGTAATATTGCAAGACAAGTTAAGAATAAAGTGGTCTAGAGGAATAGTAGTAGAAAAAATAAAGTTTCCCAGATCATACATGGTGAGAGTTGTTAAAGGGAAATTACTAAGGCGTAATTCACATTTCAAGTAAAAGAATTTAATGATTTTGATAATTTTGATAATTTTTATGAAGAAAAGAGTAAAATAGTGAAAGAATATAATGATTTAGACCGTTTTGACGAGGAAAGTAGTAAGAAAGTGAATGATTACAACGATTTAGACAAATACGATGATGATGTGGGAAAAGACGAAAAACGCTTATTGGTAAAGAAGGAAATGATGAAAAAAATGGAAATAGGTAGAGGAAACTGGAATATAACTAGGTATGGTAGACAATAAAAAAGACACAAAAGTTTGGATACACATGGAATAATAAATCACTGATATATTTATGTTATTAATGTTAATTAAAAATAAGGTGTTATTAAATTACTATTATGGTATTAAGTTAGAATTATGTTAGATGATTCTTTAATGTGTTATTAATTTACTATTAAGTGTATGTTAATTAATTTTGTATTATGTTGTTATTTATAAATTTTAATACATTTAATATGTTATAATATTTTATATTATGTACAAATAAAAAAATGTATTTGTCTTATGAAATTAAAAGGGGAGATGTTTTATATTATATTATCGTTGTATATGTTGGCAATAATGATATTGTAGATATTGTGATAAGGCAACTCATTGAGTTTTGTAAGTGTGTCTGTGTGAGTAACAACACAATTAAACATTTTTAATTAATAATGTGCTTTTAAATAATAAACAATTTGTATTTTACAATACTATAATATAATATATTATATTCAGTATACCTCAAACAACGAATAAAACAATATTTACCGGTCGTAACTCAAAAAGAGAGGGTTTTAGGAAAAAAATACAAAGGTGGGTAAGTAAAGGAATATAGGTATAAAGTTATCCACCTACCTGGGTAGGTATATGAAAAGTAATCGATCAGTTATATAGGAATATAACTGTTGAATTAAATATTTTAAATAGGTATATTCGATTGAACGGTATTATTGAGTTAACCTCGTATCTCCTAATGAATTACGACCTTCCTTCTATTACGGATAGAAGTGTTCCCGGGGTATTGTTTGTTCGAATAAATCGACAGGAATATATCTGATTTTTTTTTTTATAGAAAATTAATATTGTTATTGTATCTATAAATTAAATATTTTTTTTTTTTCTTTTATTCCTATTAATATATTTTATTTGTTTATTAATCGCTCCCACACTACGTATATATCTCAAGCTAATTAATAGTCTATATATATTTAAACAGGCATGGACGGCCTTAGAAATTATAATTTAGAACAACGAGTTTAAAGCTTCAAGATTACTTGATATAAAATCCTTCCGCCTACCGTTATGCGACTCGACAAATGTTTTTGAAGTGAATTTCGAAACAATTATTTATTCCGAAAGTCTAGTCGTCAATAACGTACGATATTAATTTACAGAATAAGCTCGGATGGCTTTGAAATGAAAATAATTACTAATAAATTGAGAAGTCTAAGATCACGTAATGTAAGGTGGAGAAAGCCGAAAGCGTCTTCAACCAGAACTTAATTACGTGACCTTTCCGCTTACCGTTGTGCGACTCAACAAATGTTTTTGAAGTGAAATTCGAAACAATCGCTTGTTCCGAAAGTCCAGAACGTACAAAATTAATTTACAAGATAAGCTCATATGGCTTTGGTAATAAAAGTGAACGTAAATCGTGAGATATGACGAGTGTGAAAACCCACCTGAAAAGCCTTAATGTATAATTTATTTTGTTTTAAACTCAACCAACTTAATGAAGTGATTGGCGAAAATTTACACCTAAAGTTTAGCCAGTTATTCAGTATTCATCTACCTGGTAATCGCTGTCTTGGGACTAGAATTTTTTCGAGTTATTAACTTATTTCTCTGAATTATATATATATACGTATATATATATATATATATATATATATAGTACACTAAGAACAGGAATAGTTATTATTATACAGTGATAGAAGTGCAGTATATATATTTAAAAGTCGTATGTACAAATTTCATTTATCGGTACCAGAAATGTACTCCAAAAATCTATACACGGTTTTAAAAAAGTCCAAATTTGGACTATATAAAACAATGTAAAATTCCGAAACGATTAATATTTTTCACACAATAGCATAACTGGTAGATAATATTGTAAAAATATTCCAATGTCGATTAAAATATTTTGATGAGCAATTATTTTGTGTTTTCCAAATATCAATTGGCGAGGTTAATGCAAATTTTAGCGTAAACTTGTCAGTTCATACTTAATACACGTAATAATAAACCTGAATATAACAATGTCAAGTATTTAAATTGAACTTTTTATGCCTGATAATTTATATAGGTTATACGTAAACTATTTTTTAAACAATCTTAACTCAACTGGAGTGTTTTAAATGGTAGCTATTTCAATATTGTATTATAAATTATTTTGTTTCGACTAATGAACAAATTTCATTTGTTATTGAATGTCGGAAAGAATGGAAGAGCAAAGTATATGGAACTATTAATCGAGTGGTCTGTTCTTCGAGTGGAACCCCTTGAGGCGAAATCCGATACGCGAAAAGTATACTATGAAAGAACGAATGAATTTTGTTCTATGGTATCCATGATAATAATAAAATAACGCATTTTCGTTCAAAAGCTAATGACAACAATCAAAATATTATCGTCAATTAAACAGCGATAAATTGTGATAAAACACTAATATTTTCCATAATATAAAATATGCCATTTTGCTTATCGCGTTTTGTCCGAGTGTTTAAATAGGTTAGACGGGAGCCAGACACAATGACGTGTTGGGTTAACGTGTCTATTCATACATATAATGAGTACTTGTGACTATATATTATTTTATAATAGAATTATATTATATACTCGAAATTACAATATTATACAATTTTATTTTGCGTAGGAGGTATACGTATTTCAACAAATAATAGTTGTCATCTTCAGCGCGTATCAAAAACTAACCGTCTAAAAATATTAGTATATACCGACGGTTAGTTTTTGATTAGTGGAAACAAAATAATTTATAACACAATATTGAAATAGCTACCATTTAAAACACTCCAGTTGAGTTAAGATTATTTTAAAAATGGTTTACGTATAACCTATATAAATTATCAGGCATAAAAAGTTCAATTGAAATACTTGACATTGTTGTATTTAGGTTTATTATTACGCGTATTAAGTATGAACTGACAAGTTTACGCTGTAATTCGCAGTAACCTAGCCAATTGATATTTGGAAAACACAAAATAATTGCTCATCAAAATATTGTAGTCGACTTTGGAATATTTTTACAATATTATCTACAGTTATGCTATTGTGTGAAAAATATTAATCGTTTCGGAATTTTACATTGTTTTTTTACTCGAATATGGACTTTTTTTAAAACCTAGTATAGATTTTCGGGGTACATTTTCGGTACCGATAAATGAAATTTGTACATACGACTTTTAAATATATACCGCACTTCTATAGTATAGTAATAACTAACTATTCCTGTTCTTAGCGTCTTCTATACGTATATACGTATATAATATAGACGAAAACTTAGTTGTTGTAATAGTATACGCAAAATAAAATTATATAACATTGTGATTTCGGATATTAAATGGAATACTGTTAACGTGCCTAAATTTTATATCTGTAGTGCTGTAGATTCCGAGGGAGGGACCGTAAATTATTGGATTGTGTTGGGAAACGTAAATTTTTTTTTTTTCGTCACACGTATAATTTAACGTCATTCAAATTTAAGCGTACCACTTTAGTGAATTTTCTCGTGCGATACGACGCGGGCGTGAGCGACGTACGGTTTTTGTACCGTGTCTTCCACGCGCTGGGGACTCACTCAAATCAATGGTTCGTGAAATGATAACAAACGATCGGAACTATAAAATTCCGGTCGTTCGTCATTGTTTGAGCCCCGAGATCGTATAACGTACGACCGTTCCGTATTGATGTCGACGTCACATACATTTAAGGAGGGATTCTAAGGCTCACCTACAGTCCGTGCGTCCTGTATCCGGTGTTAAGGAACGAGAGAGCTATATACGCGGACAAATGTTTCGGCCAACGGACTCGGACGTTTTCGTCAATACGGAGTATAGGTACCTAACCTATACATCTCTTATTTATTACGCGTGTATTTCTCTAATGTGTATTTTTTCCAAAACATCCGAAATATTAATATCGATCGAATAGTAAGTTATATATTTTTAAAACGGCGCCAAAAAAAAAAAAAAAAATTTTTTTTAAAAAAATAACTCGTTCTCCGACCGTAATTATAATGGGTTCAAAGGATATTTTATACGCAAAAAATGGAAATGGAAATCAAACGAGTGACGAATATAGACGGATACCTCTATACATACGAGTACATACATACCTATATAACTGTTCGTACCATTATATGTACGGACGGTGAAAAATTCAATTTGCATCTCTCGTCCGTTCCGTTATAATTTATCCGAAATATTAGATTTTATTTGACCGGTATACGCGATTATTTTTTTTCACTCCGATGAAGCCTCTTTCGATTTAAATCAAATCGTATCGTTATAGGTATATATATATATACGCATAATATAATAAATATTTTATTGTATCGAATAGGGTACCCGTTCGTATTCGTATACATTATGGTGGGTATGCTTAGAGACGTATAAGCTTGAACATTTTTTTTTTTTTTTTTTCTTCACTGGTGTTTTCGACCATCAATAAAAGTCGAAAATTTTGATTTTTTTTTATATACTATTTTTTTTTTTTATAATATTTAATCGTGCCCGATTGTAATGGTTGATCGCACTGTTCATAATGTTCCATGAATAATGTTTAGATCGTTTACTCTGTATTTTCCTATTTGTGATCAATTATTATCGTACATTTATTCCTGCAGGCATAATTATTTTATAGTTCTTTAAACTTAATAACAATAGTATTAAAATTTAAGTTCAATATATCTGTACATTTATTATTAAATAACTAAAAGTACGGATAAAATAATAATAAAGTATTTAATAATAAAAGTACACTTACTTTTAAAAACTTTTAAAAATATTTTCTTGAAAATTCACATCACTATGTATACTCGTAGAAAATTTTCATTCGAGTATTTTTTTTTTTTTTCTTGTGAGGGGTTCGAGGATTTAAATTATTCGTCGGCTTATACAAGCGACAGTAATTGGAAATCATTCGAGACACATATATAGTATGATATCGTGACTTGTTGTGAGTCTACTTTTCCTCTTCGTATACACTATTATAATTATAAATTACAAATTGTTTATTTTTTTATTTTTTTTTTTTATTAATTTGAAATGTGATAATACGGTATAGTAAGTACACGTGTTGGCATAATTCTTTAAAGTGCGATGATTCATTGATTTTATATTTCACCAAAAGAGAACACCGTCAAACCCGCCCAAAATGCCTAAGCCCCGAAAAAATTGGATCGTGCAGTATTAGAGGTGTGTTTTTAGATTTACTTTTTCATTGTTTTGATTTCAGAGTTTTAAAATTAATTGCATATATCGTTTGTTTTCGAAATATGAATAGATTTTCATCCAAATGATATTCACCCGAAATTATATTCAATTAACAATATATTATGTATAATTCATTTTAATCGGCTAATATTAGAGAGTTAGTTTTTGATACGTGCTAAAGAAGACAACTTAGTTGTTAAAATAAGTATACGCAAAATAAAACTGTACAATATTGTGATTTCGGGTATATATATAATAATATTATAAATAGTCACAAGTACTCATTATATTTTATATTATAATATGACTAATATTACATTAAATAGGATAATATAGTTTTTTATCATTTATTTTATTTTTTATCTTTGTATGATGATTTTAAGTTTTTATAAATGAGAAATGCAAAAGTAATATTTTCAATACAATTCTATTAATTTATAAAAAACAACAATAATAAAAAATCATATATTTAAGAGACCAATTATTGTTCATTTTTAAAATGCATATTATAAATATTTTTAAATTGTTGGATTTTCATTTTTATTTTTTTGAAATTTTCTATATAGAACCACTTAAAAATGACCGTGCTATTGGAACAGGTAATATTTAATTTAATGCTTAATAATTTGTTTTAACTATTTTTTTTAGTTTAATGTTGAGTGCATCCAATTTATTCTCATCAATACTTTAATACGACTAGGGTAGTATATTTAGAAGATACATATTACCAACATAAGTATTCGAAGCTAAATTTGAATACCATATAAAAATTGGTACGTTAAATTAAATTTTAAAATTTCAGGAATATATAATTAAAATCAATTTCTAAGTCAACGTCCACAAACTTTGTAATGACCATTTTAATTATACCAACCAACACGTATAATAAATATACGTGATTTAACGGTATTTAATAAGCCATTAAATATAATATGAATATATGTAAATAAATGAAAAAAAAAAAATACGATTATAGTCTTTTATTATCGAATTCAATGACATAATAACTTTTAAGTTCAATATATACACCACCTATATTCTGATTTTTGAATGTTTTAATTAATATTTTTTAAAAAAGTTAGAATTTTGTTAACTTTTATCCTTTTTCTAAAGTTTTATGTTTTTATAATTATCATCCCATATTTTTGAATTGATATTCCGATATGAAAAATGTTTTTCTGAACTTTTTTATATATCAACATCAAATATTGGACAAACAGTTATAATTATTTATTATAATTTAATATTTACTAGAGAAGTGTAGTGCATTATAAAAAGTGTTCTCCGCCCCCACAAATTTTCTATCAAACTTTAAACGATTATAAGAATACAATTTTTGTTCAATATTCTATTTTGATACATAAACAGTATTTTGACATGAGAATATCAGGTAAAAAAAATATAGGTTGTCATTTAAATAAGTATTAAATCTAAAAATATATTCAAGGACAGAAAATAGTGGAAAATTCAAACTTTTCATAAAAAATGTAGTGACTGGAAAGTGTCTAAAATGTAAAAAAAAAAATCTAATTGAAAAAACATAAATATTCACAAAGCGAACAGGTGATTACGTTAAGAAAATCATTTTACAATATTCCTAGATATTTGCAGTCGATATAATATATTTTCGACAAAATATGACATGAAACAGAGTCATAGAGTATATATTTAAAGCGCATTAAAGCAAGTCCAGATTAATTGAATAATAATCAATACAAATTTAATTATTGCGACTGTATAGTTTTCATGATCTAGATTATATGAGCTGCGCTCATATTATTGATCAGTGAATTTAAAATAATTTCAGTTATAATTATATTTCTATTCGCTTCTGTTATTTTTATTTTTATTTTTTTTTTTTTTATAGAAACACCTCTTGGACCATTGCGGACTTGGTGATTTAATCGTCAAATATATGTAGGTATTTTCTGGTAGAAGGTCCGTATTGTTCCAGAACAAACTTTGAAGTGGTAATTTTTAGATTTGTTTTACTGTTACTGGATTTAAATCATTGTTTTAGAAAATAAGAAGAACGTTCGCTATAATATATTACATCCTAACAAGCGGACGTTTATCAGTGATCGGGCCAAAATTCATTTGCCCCTCGAATTATGCAAGAGTGTATAGAGTCTAGACAATATGTCGCAGCGCTTGAATCGTTATAGCTCCTTCTATTTACATATTATCCATATACCATGACATGTATAATGTATAATATAATTTAATATGTGCTCTTGATGACTTCACTGCATTGCAGTTGCCGGAAAAGCGAACAACAGAAATTTATATACAAATACAGAATATGTAGTTATACATTTATGATATAATTTTTTTTTTTAGAAGAAGAAAGGTTAGGTACATACATTATATATAGGTATAAAATCAGTTTTTGTATTTATTTTAAACCACAATCAACCAATATATTATCTAATTATTATATTATTATATTATATCTATTTTCTCAAGTATCTTAAGTTTATTGGCAGTACTATGGTAGGTAATTTCTTGATTATATTTACTATAATTAATTAATGAGTAATTGTTTATAAAAAAAAAAAAAATAATAATAATAATAAATAAATTGTTTCATTAATAAATTTAATGAGTTATTATTTTTATTACTATTGTTCCTACTTAAGTTCCTACTAGGAATCTTCTAATTTATTTTATTTATTATATTTTTGAAAACAATTTGTAATCATTATATATATATATATATACATATATATATATATTTACACGTTTTTGTAATTTTTAAATTAAAACGTGCTCAAGGATGATGATTGTAGGCAATTGAAAAAATAAAATAAAACTAATTTTTGTTTCGAATTTCCATGTTTTAAAATGCATAATTATTATTTCAGTATTTGAATCACTATTTAGCATATTATTTGTCCATATAAAATGAATAAATATCGTGTTGTAACGTTTTTTTTTTTTTTTTTAATTTAATTAAATTTTAATTTTAAATATTTTAAATTCAACTTTGACAATGGGGTCTTTTAAAAATATTGTTAATTAAGTAAAAGAATTTTATTATAGTAAATACTCTTACTTTTAATTCTTACAAATGATTTTAAAAAATTATTAAATTAAAAAATAGTTAATGCGATCGCTCTTAGCGTGGAATCAAATGCGTCTTTTTAAGTACGAGGTTGTATGGATTATAATTGTAGTACCCAAATACTTAAATTACAATCATTTATAACTCTAGATTCCATATTATCATGGATCTAATATTAATAACGTAACGAATGTGAATTTTGTCTAACATTATTCGTTATTTTGTTACTAAATTTTCATATTTGTTATTTTTAATGTTCGTTTCAAAATATTTTTTAATGTGTATTAATTATTATGAGAGTTCTATATGTAAAAACATAGTAGAACTCACTGAAAATCTAAAATTTTGTTTTTAAAATAAATAATATATTCTTCATTCTTATCACTAATCTATTTTGATAAGCACGATGCTATTCCAATGAAGTTATGACATTTTGCCTGGTTATTGGTTAGACACAATTAAACAGACGCCCGAACCGATTGATTTGATCCTAAAATAAGAATAAAAATCTATAATATTATTATTTTATCACTCAAACCAACCAATACAATAAAGAAAAAGTACATTTGGGAATTATTAAAATACCCTATATATGGGGTTAATCACCTTAATCATAAGGGTACCATATTTTATTTTTGAAGAAAACTGGACAAAAATAAATTATACTATAAAAACTTTTCGAAAAAAAGACTTAATCCAATTAGTCATAGGTATGACCGGGATGTATTTTTTTAATGTTTTATTTTTATTTGAAGTATTGTCTCAACAATTTAAAAACATATTTATCAAAAATTGGTTTGATATATAATGAAGCCTCTTTGTCTACCATATTTACCTACATCAAATATAATTCGTAATTTCTGAATAGTACACGCTAAAGAAAATTTCTTCAATGAAAATACGCGTATTACAGCTCAATTTGAATCAGGTAAATTTATAAGAGAATTGTATGACCATCAATATTGATTCAGTATTAAATTCAAATTATGTCTAAAGCTGATAAATGATTAGGATTCTTCGAATGACGTTTTAGGCATTTAAAGTTTTGATCATTAAACGTTTTTTTCTTTATTTTAAACTGGTTAAAAATAATATTTTTGTCGATATTTTATCATCACAATTTTAATTTAAAAAAGTTGAAATTTTCATTTATTTTTCTGCATAATTCCAAGTTACAATTGCATATTTTGGATCGAGTGTATAATATATATGTAAAAATATGTAGATATTGTGTACTTCTGTTTGTCAGCAGTTATATAAAAGTGTTTTTTCTCCAGTAAAAATGAAAAAAAAAATGTTAATATTGATGTTGAATTCAACGATAATTTGCCATCCGAAAGTTCTTTCGGGATCCCAGGATGCTCAGATCGAAACCGGTACAGTCTCCTGGGCCACGGTTATCGACTCAGGTTAAAGCTCATGCTACAACTCGTTATTAAATATGTGTATACTATACATTGTATATAAGTACCTATGTCGGAATTATAATTGTATTTTGAAACATTTTTGTAATTACAATTGATTTACGACAGTAATTCAATGATTAGTTGTATAATAATACATAATCAAGGTGCCTTGAAATTTGAGAACATGCTTGTACAACCTTGCGTTCAATCAAACTGTTGGATGTTTCACCGTGTAATAATAGGGAAACGTGTAACAATCGCCGATAGTTCATCAATACAAAACAAATAATGTACCCTAGTTTTCGTTTTGGGTAGAAACTCAAAATTTGTATAGGAATCCAAATTAAATTATTTCTCGCGTGGTCGAAACCGTTGCCGATTCGCGTCTCCGCAGTCGTGATGTTCCCAATCCCCGGCATGCACGGTGCGTAATCGTCCCAAACCAAACCGGTTGTCCGATCGTCCCGTCGTTTTTTTTTTTTTTTTTTATTATGAGCATATTTCCTTTACAGTGTATCTTGCAATCACCTTGGAATAGACCACAATCTTTCCTGCGGAGATTGGGATCGCCCAGCTTCAGCGAGGTCCAAGGGTCCAAATATATTATGTATTAGGTGGAAAATATATTTTTTTATACAATACCTTAGCCGGTACATACTATAGTTTCCTATTTTAGTTACCTTTATTTTTAGTAAATATTTATTATCTTTATTATTATTTGAAATTGTCCTCTCGATACCACTAGTTTGACGCCCCCACCCCACTAGTATGATCTTTTTTGGTTTATATATATATATTAATTATTGTTCACCAAGGAATGATGTATATTCTCGTCGAAGAAAAAAAAAGTTAGCTTGTTTCATAAATATAACTTCAATTAAATATACCATTCCCTTAATAAAAAAAAACCGAAGTTATTCTATTTTATCTAATCCAAATTCATCTTTTTATATAAGAAATCCACGGCCGTGTGGTCTAAACTCGTGGTTGGCGACTCATCCGTAACATACGTCACATAACTTATAATTGTGCGTTTTGATTATTACGGCCAATTTTTCAGAGAATAGCTGTTCTATCACTGAACACATGATTTCCAATAATATGAAATGACAGCTCTCATTCGTTCATAGTATTTAGTAAAATAGAATAGATGTGACGCTAGAATACAAGCTTGAAGAATTGACTGTCATTTGGGAAGTGTTACCATTTTAAATTATTAAAAATACTGTATACATGATACAATAATAATAATGAATAACTCTTAAAATGTTAAACAATTTTATGTCCTGTGCATAAATCTACTAATTATTATACTATATTCGTATAATGTTTATGATTTTACATTAATAAAATAATAGGTAATTCATTTTATTAATGCAATACATTTATGTAAAGTAGTTTATGTATAACTATATATTGCACATAAATGGGGTAAATTTGTTGTCGAACAATAAAAAAAACTATTGAGTACGAAGAAAATTTATACCACTATAATTTTGAAATTTATATTTGTTAACCATGGTACCGAGGTTCTTCTTCTCCTTTGTTCTATCTATCTCTTGACTCATTTTATTGGGGTCAGCCTATTTACATTTTGTAAAAATAGTTTAGTAGATTACCTATATTATAAGGTTGAAAAGCAATAATAGTAATAATAAAAATACTTTTCCATATAGGTAACATTATATTGTTAGACTTTGGATGTGTAGATATACAATGCGATCTAACGGAAAATCTATACTTACCGCCTCTTATAACATTTTGTAAACCTAACCGTGTTGAACAACAAAACAATATTTACACAGCTTTACACACGAGCGTCTAGGGACAGCACGTCTTATCAGGTATTACAACATAATATCTCCACCATATCACTTAATACTTATTATCTAACTTAACATAAACTAAACATAATTATATTTTAATTTATATTATGTCCTACTTAAGTTTGTATGTGTTAACACAATAAAGTATTGTTTATTTTTATTTGTTAATAAATAAAAATAGGTACCTATTGTACACAAATAAAAAACAATGTTAACAATAATAACAAAAAGCCATCAGGTACCTACTAAAAACGGTAAAACAATAACTGGAGAAAAATACATAAATAAATATCAATAAATATTAAACGTCTATAATTAAAAATATTGATGAATATAAATACATTACCATTAATAATATGAAATTGATTTTGCCGAGCCTGCGTTTTTCTGGTTTTCAATGTCTAATAACAAGAGTTTGAATAATATAATATAAAACTGTAATAATGTGTATATATCATCCTTATTGGTTTTAAAGCCTCTGTACTGTACGTATTTCGTTAAAGAGCCTACTTCCTCTTTCTCTTTCCAATTATTGAATTCTACAATTGATTAAAATAAATATTTGGTATATTAAAACCTAATTTGTTTACCTTGCACTGAGGTAAAATTAAGGAAAATTGTTTCCAACTCCATTATAATCGTGTATATTTAATTATACACTATGTTATAGTAGCACTGCACTGATAAGTTGATATCTGATAAAAAAAAAAAATATAAGATAAGAGGTGCTGTATCTAGACGCTCGTGTTTTACACATGCCATAGATGCCCCACATTACTACTTGGGTTTTTTTCGAATTTCAGTGTAGTTTTATTGAAGTTATGATTACAATGTGAGAACATTATGATGGGAACCGTTTTTATTATTTGTATATGATAGTAAGAAATGTAGTGATAAGTACTAGAGCAGGTGAATTAAACCCAAAATCTGTTGAACAAGTTCGATGATTTTACTTTATGGTTCAAAGTTCCCGAGCCGTGAATATATTTGATCATATCATGGATTTTGTGTCCCAATCCGAGTAGATGACCGTGCTATACCAATCGTCAACCACGATTTTACGCGATCTACCAACAGTCCATCTTCACGATATCCTCCATTAATCCGTTCGAGTCGATGACGAACACTCGAGTTTAGACAATCATCGAGTACACGTGAAGAACTACAATAATCCAACGGGTATTTCGTGTTTTAAACACGTCACAACGGTATTATCGTACGGCGTTGACACGTGGGACATCTGACGGGTGATGGAAAAAAAAAAAATTTAAAAAGGTCCGGAAAAGGCGTGCACCGACTGGGACACTCGGATGACATCGTGACTTATTTAACGTAATATGTATATATTAATATATTATATAAATATATATATGTATAAAATAACTTGTCCTGACTGATTCATCATCGCCTAGCCGGAACCGCTGAAACTACGAGTACGAAATTTGGTCTGTAATTTCATTTCATGATGTATAGACTCTACATTGTAGAGGTCCGCTAAGAAAGGATTTTGAAAAATTTTGATTTTAAGGGATTGAAATGGGCAAAAATGGGCATTTTACGTGTAAATTGTTAACGTAATTTGTTTATTCGAGTTTCCCGGGTAACGATTTCAATTGTATTTAGTTTACATAATTTATTGTTAGTTAACTGTTAATTTATTTTGATTGCGGGTCGTTGAGTCGGACGCAATAATCTCTAGCTGCCTTCTTGCAATTAGATTTAGTGTAGCGTTAAAAATATTTTAAAATTATGTCGATCGAAGAGATTATTGTTAAAAAACTTCAATATGTATTTTTTCTCACCGAGCCCAAACAATAAAAATCCTTTTTCAAGTCCAAGAAAAAAGATTTTTTATATTCTACTGCTGACATTATCTTTTGAGAAAATTTTAGAAAATCAATTCTTATTGCGTTCGCTCACATATACTTTCTACATTAAACCATCACGGGCAAAGCCGCTATGTAACACCCGTTGTGTAACACCCAAAAAGGAATATTCCAGGCTTACAGTTTTTTCCACGGCTCCGCCTTGCGGGTACAGCCGTAATGCATGGAATAAAAAACTGAGGCGTCAACGCACAACGGCCTAAACCACCGGGTCTAGGGATTTGACATTTGGCACAGAAGTCCCTTATACGACATGGGCGAGCGCTAAGAAAGGATTTTTCAAAACAAAAAAAAAATGGGGGTGGGGTTGAATTATAAAAAATTTAAAAGTTTAATAACGCATGTCAGACGTTAACGGTTCTCACTGAAATTTTCAAATCTTTCAAAACGTTATTTCGGGCGATTAACGGTTAAAAAGACATGGCTTCCGTTGGCGATGAGTTACGCCCAAAAGGATAGTTGAACGATTACGATTTTTTTTTTTTTTCATACATATAATTGAAACACGTTTTCGACGACGACGACGTCTTGTGAGTTTAAGGATTGTGCCGAGCGGAAGGCACGTCGTGCACAATAAGAGCGTGTATATACAGGAGAACTGACACTCGATGCGAGCGCCAGAGGATTACGGGAAACGTTTTCCATCGGTGCACGCCGTTTTGGAGGCCTGGACATATTATCGCCTATAACGCGCGCATTATATATTATATTATATTAACAGGATATCAAATGGAACACGACACACACACACGCCGTTTGGGAATTACGTCGGATCGAAATCATAATCCGAACGTGCCTGAAGTAAAAGAAACGCCCGGAGAGAAAATACAGAGATTATTCTGTATTATTATTATTATAATTATTATCCGTGTTAATGTGAAGAATCGTTTACGGAATAAATTCATTATTCGGCACAAGATGGGGGGGGGGGAGGATATAAAGGAAAGGTTAACCTTTTTAGTTTTTTTTTTTTTTTTTTTTTTATAGCAGAGTGAAATAAATCACGTTTCAATCTAGCCCGTTCGAAAACAGACGAAACCAATATTTGTCGAGTATTGATAATATTGCGATCGATGAAACATAACGACAGCATTCTAAATCCAAACGTCTTCCGTGGGTAACGGATTTTTTTTTTATTTTATTCCCATTTGTTAGCATATCTACCTATAATACCGTGTTGCGTATCCTCTACAAAAAAAAAAAATCCAATTTATTTATTTAATCTTTAAATTAAAATAAAATAATATCGACTGTTAAAAAAAAAAAAAAAAACAAATTTGTAACACTGTTCGAGTCACAAGTACTTATAACCTATATCTATTAAATATTACTCGTTTAAAACGAATCGAAAATTTGGCAATGTACAGTACGTGTCATATTACGGTTCTATATGGTTAGATTGAGTATTTACCTACAGATTTTAGACCTTATTTTTTTGAGGAAAATAGAATTTTATTTTTGGAGAAAAATATATACGGCCAAAAACCAGTGAGTAGGATTGGAAAACAATTCGCTCGTTGTTTCAAAGGGTACAAGAGAGAGATGCGAGGCATTTGATAGCAACGATAAATCATTTATTTCCAACGATTATTAGCAGAGTTTAGTACAATATGCATAACTTTGTCGCTGTCGATAATATCATATTCAGTATAATTAACAATTTAGTAGTGGAGTTATAAACTTTAGAGTAACGTATTATACTGGTATTGACTTTTTATAGATCATAAAACGTAAAATTAGCACTTACAGAAACATTCAAACCTAAAAATAAAATATAATAACCAGTAATATTATTAATTTTTATTGGCTTTGTTCAGTTTTAATTAATGTTGAAATGAATATTTGTTGTGAATTCATGTGGTGGTGGTTTTTTTCATAAACGCTACGGGAAGAGGCAGCAAAAAAATGTTTATCATTTATATTTCATACATACACTTAACTTCTAGGTTTCTAAATATAAGTTTAGACACTTTAAATCTTCGTTGTTTTTTGATCATTATTTTAGATTCTGAAGGTCATATGGTTTACAATAATGTTTATTTATTTTCTATTTCTCTGTTAACTTCTCTGTTTAAATTTTCTACCTGAAGAAATGCTCCGATTTTTAAGCAAAGTATATCTAGTTGGTACTTTATAAAGATAATGTTTCGATTTTTTCAATATTTAATTAATGCCTAAGGAAAAACTACCAAATAATGATGAAGAAACGGCAAAAGTACGATCTTGCCAAATCAAGATTTTTCATTTTATTGTAATTTTAAAAATAATGACTTTAAAATCTCTAAATTTACTTCAAATATTTAATTTAGTAAAATATTTATGTTAATTAAATTTTTTTAAATTTTTTTTTGCAGTTTTCGGCTATTTATAGACATTTTAGATTTTGAAATTTCGAAGTCCTAAAAGAGGTAATTTTATGTTTTAACATTTAAAAAATTTATTCAACGTTAAATATACGTTACTCTAAATCAATTTTAAAAATATCGAAAAACCAGTCATAATTTTTTTTCAGTGAAATTATGTCAACAAAATTATGAACTTTGAGGTATTTAATTGCAAATAGTTGGTAAAATAATATTTAAGACCTGAGAAATTGTAATATAACTTTAGTCGTGCATTAATTTAACTTAATTTAAAAAATTGACGGGAAAAATGTATATTAGATTCTAAGCGTAGCGAGGGAGCTTGTGGTTTTACAATGTTTTTATTTTTTTCTCTAAACAAATTTTCTAACAGAAGAAATACTTCACTATTTGCAAACTTACCCAGTTTCCTGTAGAAAATTGCATCTAGTTGGTACTTTAAAGTGGTAATTTTTCGATTTTCTCAATAGGTTTTTAATGTGCAAGAGGAAACTACCAAACAATTATGAAAAAACGACAAAAATACAGTTTTATCAAATCGAAGTATTTTCATTTCTTCATATTTAAAAAATCAATACAGACTATTTTTAACGACAATTATTTATTATTTACCTCAATGCCAGTGGTTTAGACAAAACATTGGAATAATAATCGTTTATTTTGAATAATTTTTCATAGACTATATTTATATTTTATTTAAAAATAATGCAATCAATAAAGATTTTTAAAAAAGGTCAAGGGTGGAGCGATCGTTCCACCTATCGCTAGGTAAAACCGCTAGGTACTGAATTCATGTAATATACCTAATAATTAGGTATTATTTTTGGAATATAAGAAACGATACATTAATAAAAAGCGATTAACCAATACGTTTTATGTTTACGTAAATAATAGATACATGTTTCTGAAATTTTAAAACGTTTTAGGTCAATGTTTCCAAACTAGTGGTCCGTGTTGATATATAATCAGGTGGTCTACGGTGCTAAAGTTTTGTTTTCATTTTCATACACGTTCCAATTTAAAACTTCGAAATTAAATAACAAACTAATGTAGCCGAGGAAAATAATTGTATTCCACGTTATTCACGACTGCGTGTACCGATGTATGTAATTCTTCCGTTAGGACGTCGCGTTGATGGCAAACGGTCGGATGTGCAACGTAACCGATAGCGTTATATCATAAAAATATCATAATTTATTTTATGATCTGCGTTATTCCTCATAGTACGTCCTGTCAATAGGGTCGTTTGTCGCAATATAGTTCATATTATCATTGTTATTTTTTTTTTTACTAAAAAGATAAATGCCTAATGGCGTATCATCCGTACACTGGTGATATTATTACAATTATTTTTTCCTTCATCTCAATAAGTTAGTTCACGTTGGTTAGTCAAATTGGCACGACGTGACTTCGCGAAGAAAATATATTCTCGTTCGTTGTTTGATTGACGTTTTGCGTTGCATTTTTTTCTGTATTAAATATCCATTTAAAAGGCTGCCGGAGCGGAAATACAATAGTGATTGCACAGGTCTGACAACAGTATGTGATTTTTACTACAGTCCTCAGTAATGAACACTAAAACCTGAAAATCTGGGGAAAGACATTTAAGGACAGTTCACTATGATTTTAACGATAGTCCTCAAACATTTTTTTGAATATAAGAAAGAGAACATCAAAATACAAAACTCAGGACAAGTAGTTCGAGATTTAAAACATTCAAAAAAGCACTTTATACCTCATAAGAGAACATATTATTAGTTTCAAAATCTAAAAATATCATACCGTTGGCTAAAGTGAAGTTAAACCACGTTTTTTAAAAGTCGCAAAAGTAATTTTTGGTAAAGAAGCAACGAAACTCCATTGTCAAATAACTTTGTGAAATCGCGAATTGGACATATGTCACAAGATATGTATGATCATTAAAATTTAATTGGTCATAAAAAAAAATTGTGTTAATTGATTTTAAAAGTGTTCAATTATAGTTAATGTAACTAACATAGTGTTACATTTGTATGTGTCACAAAAACTAAACTACAACTCGTGGGTTCAGTATAAAAAATTCAAAATTTCTAAATTTTGGAAAATTACTTTTAAAATCCAGTTATTAGTTTTTGTATGGACAATACTTTTAAATTAGAATGAATTAAATTGAATAGGACGAGTTTCAAATTTACTAAATTAATATTAAGTTATTAATAACAGAGATTTCTTCTAAAAAATAAAAAATACTGACAGAACCTTTTTATTCTCAGACCACAAACTTTTATAATGTAAAGAACTCAAAATCAATAAATCAATGCAATAGAGGGCCACAATTTGATAAACATATTGTTTATTGGATTATGGTTTCTGGAATTTAGAACTTTTATGGTGAACTGAAAGACATTTTTTTAATAATCTCCCACTAAAAGAAAAAGGCACAACGTGAAAATATCTATTATTTTTCTATTATTTCTATAATAAAAATATATATCATGATTTATGAAGAAACAAAATATCTTGAAATTCTATACTAAATGAGTATATACTGTAGGTATATCAAATAGGTATATAAATAAACATTTAAATTAGGAGGTAGGTATATAAAATAATAAACTTAAAAGTTTGCAAACGATTTATAAAATAACTCAATAAAATATAAAAATAAATTAAATTTTCAATTTGAGAATTATTACAAAACATATTAGACAAGTATAGATTCTGAATGAAGCATAGAATCTCTTGGATTGACAATAATTAGGAAATTCAAAGGATATGTAAGCGTAAATTATAAAATATACATACCCAAAATTATCATTATAGATCGAAATAAATTAATACCAGTGACTTGAAATACATACTTAACATTTACTGTATTTTAGTATTTATGTAGTTAATATTGACGTCACAAAATTAAAAAAAAAAATTACCAATATTCAATTATTCATAAACAAATTGGGAAAAAAGGAAAACTACTTAAAATTAATGGTAAGTTATTAAATACAAATCAGAAATTAAAAAAAAAAAGACAAACTGCGCTTAGAATTATTTTTTAATTAAATATTTCAAATAAGTTTTCATAGATTCAATATCAGATAATTACTACATAAATCGATATTGTATTGTATATATTGTATACTTACAAAATAATACAAATTTTCAAAATATCAATCGGGCCATGGCTCTTTTAATTTTACTAGAAGGGACAACTGCCCCCTCCTCATTTTACGGCTATGCATTAAATCATATATAAATATTTAAACAATACACATAAATATAGGTATTCTGTATCCTGAAAATAGATACCGATTATTTAGCTTTTAAGTATATAATTGAACATGTGATTAAGAAGTACTATACTCAATTTATGTCCTGTGAATATACATTTTAATCCAAATATATATCAACTTTTGGTTACATGAAATAATAATAATTGATAATTTAATATTGTAACGATTTAGGAGTATGACGATTTCCACGAAACAATCGTAAACTGTAGATTTTTAGTACCTATATATAATGTATATACATTTTTTTTTAAAATTAGTTTTAACAACTATATAGGGTTAGATATTATTTATAATTATCCACCTAATTACTAAATATGCCAAAGTGTAATTTATAGAAAAAACATTTAGGTTTTTCTATATCTTAGTAATATATTTTTGTAAGAATTAATTAAAATAAAAAAAAACAAATTTTTTAAATTGTAAAATAATATATGGTAATTCTTATGAAACGTCATTGTAATTTCTGATAAACTTTTGACATAAAAATTTTCGATAATATTTTACCCCTTGATAGTTACATTCAGCTTACGTACAATTACAAAATAAAAATGAAATTTTTTTAGAATTTTTGGAACTTTAATTCCCATAAAAAATTTACAATTAAAAACTTACAAATTAATGAAATTAATATTATTATGTTTATCCGTTGAAATTTGACTTTTTTCTGCCATAAAAATAAATATAATTAGCGCACGTGGCTAAATCTCTCTCTCAAAAAAAAAAAAAAAAAATTGTTAACTTTTACAATTACAGCCTGAATATGCCAGTTGAATTTCGAAACAAAATTATACATACAAAGTAAACTAGTGAGTATGATATTCTTTGATGGCAAGGAAGGGTATTAAAAATGTATTCCTATTGTGTGTGAATTCTTTGTGTACATTCGAGTCGTTATTTTGTAGGTAAAAAAAATTTTTGCGTGCAAACAAGTTTTTTCCCCTTCCCACGATAAATTATTATTATGTCACTTTAGATTGAATAGGTCGTAATGCGAAATATCAAAATGTTAAAAAGAGTGGTTTTTAAGTGTAAATACATTTTCCCCTGTGAACGCTAATCATTAAAACTATCATTAAATGTACATTAGGTTCTACATAATAAAAAAATAATAATAATATGGATCTCGATTATTTGTCAAGTAATAAGCAAAATACTAATCTATGGTGTTCAAACTGACAACGCTACACGCGTAGATATATTTTAATTCTACTTAGGTATACACTAAGTTATTAGATTGAACATTTTCATGCTAAATACAAATTATTTTTATTAAATAAAACCTTTCACTGTTAATAAAACTCAAAATTGTCAATTAGTGTCAAACTGATAACAATATTATAAATGAAATTTGTTATTAGACAGAACTTATTCATTCCAAATAAATAAAATAGTGTTATGTTGTTAGGTTGAAACATTTCATTCTAAAATATTGTTAGAATGAAATAGTTCTAACTAAATTATATTTTTTCTTACTAATCACTATTTTTCCCCGAGTTAGAATGTCATATTTCGTATATGTGTAAATAATGAGAGAATTAAGTTTGAATTTAACATTCAAGATTCATATTCAAGTACAAGATTATTCGATGCAGGAAATAAATCATTTTTTATGTAATTTCTATATATAAATGATGAAAAAAATTTATATTTGTAGTCAAAATATGTTAACTAATCACATTTTGGCCATAATCTCTAATATGTTGATAACATTCAATCAATTATACATTTTTTTGTTTATTATTTATTATGCAAAATTAATTTTCATCCAATTTTACAGTATCAGGCTGATACCATCAGCTGTATTTAATTTATAGAAGTAAGTATTTATAAGAGTTTATATATTTTCTAAATTAATTTTACAGCAGTGACTAGTCATAGGATTTATTTTATATTGTCACGAGTTGCTCTTTTTTGTTTAATTTCAACTTAGGGTCTGTCTTGGTAATCTGACTAGAAGCTTCCGTCGGTGGTGGGTTGGTACAGTTTAACAGGTGATAGTTCATTGCTTGTAAATTTAATTATAACATTGCAGTGCCAATATATAAAACCGCTTAATCGTTTGTTATCGTACTGATTATTAACATTTTTGGTGGCATAAAACTTCCGAAGTCCTAGCCAGATTGTTTTATAAATATAATTTTGATATACGATATTAACGGGTGTGTCTTATAATAATGATTATTTTCGAAGGAATAAAAAAACGTCGTTTCTCATCAAAATCGGAGTGGTAGACATAATATAATGCTATCACACCAATATTATATACGAAAATAAGACCAATTTATCTTTTGATGATAAAGTACTATAATGTTGATGTCGAAACTTTCAACGAATGTATAATAATATTATCTTTCGTTTTCGGGATAAACTTCTGAAAATTTCATAAATTTATTATTATTCGTCAACAATCTGGTAACAAAAATATGCGTATAGATTAGTTTTTGTTTTTCAATTTCACGGTACCATAAATGTGTTTACAATCTTGTGCTGAAATTCAAGTTTACAAATAAAATGTATAAAACTTCATTCCATAATTTTAACTGTCATAAAAACATTACATTGTAACTACGGGAGTTAGAGTCGTAAAACATTTTTCGTTTTCGTAATTGGTTGGTAATCAAAGATGGCCGAAAAAGAGACAAAACAAACTGAGGCAGTATATAATTTATTTCTCTGGAATGGAAGAAGTCCATCAGTTTGGATAGGGATTTGCTGTGCACGAGAACTTACATAATACAAAATGCATAAAAGAGTTTAACCAAATAATATCAGAAGGATAGCAACATTACGAGTTAACATGAAGCTCTTAAACGTGTCTTTAGTATGCACATACGCACCAATTGAAACAGAGGATAAGAATATCAAAGATGCGTTCTACGAGGACCTACACAAGATTATGATAAACTACTAGGGAACATAATCAAATTAGTACTGGGTGACCTAAACGTCAACATTGGAAGAGAAACACACTTAATTATAATGATAGGAAGTGAAAGCATTCATAAAATAAGTAAAATAAATGGATTTAGACTAGACACTAGACACTTAGGACTTACGTAAACGCTAGTAGCTAAAAAAGAAATGATAATAAGTCAACCACATATAAAATTATGTATATAAAAATATACATAAGGTCACTGGACCTATCACTGGACAGGATAACAGTGAATCAGATAGATCGTGTGCTTATTCAAAATACATTCCGTTCATGCATAAAAGGCACACGAAGCTCTAAAGGAGCTGATTGTGATACAGATCACTTTATTGTAATAGCAAAGTTTAAACTAAAATTACAGACACACAAACGTATAAAAGAAAAATGATAAAAATAAAAATAAAATGATAAATCTAGAGATGCTAAAATATGAAAACATCAAGCAAAGATACTCAACAAAGGTTGATAGTTATATTAAGGATTTTTAACTAAATGACAAAGATAAAAACTAAGTTAGAGCTAGCAAGGCATTAAAGAAATAGTAGTAAAAAATATCGGAAACCTAAAAAGCAAGAAGAAAAAATGATACAATGAAAAACGGTCGAAAACTCGCAGAAATTGAAGGGTTTCCCGGGAAAAATACATCAGTATAGATGTCATAGATGTGAAAAAAATATATATGCTGAAAAGAAAAAAATGTAAAGAGTAATCCAAAGAGAGAAAAGAAAGTATTTAAATGAAATATTAGAGGAAGCTGAAAATAATCGATCGCAAGGAAGTATTATGAACTTCTTCAAGACCATAAAACAATATAAAACTTTTAACCCAGATCTGAAAATCATCAAAAACCATAATAATGAACTACTCATGGACCCTGAAGAAAAAGCTGTAAGATGGAAAAAATATTTTATGGAACTATTGAAGGCAGATTATCTCTGATAACCTAACAAGAAGGGAAAACGTACCTATATGGAATAGAACCAATGGTGAGTGAAGTGGCTCAGGAAGAAATCAACCAACAATAATGAACCTTAAAAATTATAAAGCATCAGGATCAGATGACATACCGGCTAAGCTAATTTAATATAGCGGGAAACAGTTGCAGCAATTAATTTTTAGGAGATGTCAGAAGATTCGGATGAAGGAATGTACGTCAAAAAGCTGTAATAAAGTTATAATCATACCAATACACAAAAAAGGCGCTAAGTGTGAAAACTACAGAGGAATATCACTACTAAATTCGGCCTATAAAGTATTTTCAAAGATATTATTAAACCGAATAACTCCATACTCAGAGGCATATATCAGCGCGGGTTCCGTAAACGAACCGTTGTTGATACGCTCTGAAGACGACAACTTAGTTGTTGAAATACGTATATCCAAAATAAAGTGTACAACATTGTGGCTTTGGGTATATAATATAATAATTATAAATAGTTACAAGTACTGATATATATTAATATAATTTAAATTTAGCTTAGTATTTATACGTGTTTTTAATTTGTCTAAGACTATATTTTATTCGATTACATTAAAATGAGAAATAAGAATTCAGTTCCATTTTCATTTAGGTTTTTCATGTTATTATAAAAAAACTATTGTTAATATTCTGGTACTTCAATTTCGGTATAATAGTCAATTCAAAAACCTGTCTCTTCTATTTGATTAAAACCCTCATAATAATTCGAATACAAATAAGAATAATTTTCCAAATAAATATTATAAAAAAAAATGTAATCAATATTCGGCGATGGTATACAATCGTATACATAATAATCATATGTCAAATAACACAGCTGCGCTTTTATAATGAACACGATTTGCATAAATCACGGTAAAAATTTGCAATTTGTGCGAAAAAAGTACAATTTTATAGTGTATCATAATTTTGTATCTTACCTACCTACTTTATATGTAATATTGAACGGAATAATTAAATGTATTATGGAAATCAATGTTTTATATCTAAAATGGGTCCTATAAAAAAATAAAAATCATCATTTAGAAAAAACTTATACGTACAAATCGCAATTACTTATTCATTACATGTTTCCTTATCGATTTGTAATTTATTAATTACCTCCTTGCATAAAATCGTAGATAAAATTATAGTTGTTATCCGATAATTTAAGATTGACTAAACTGATGAAAAATTAAAAATAAATTTACTCTAACTATAACTTAGTATATAAACAATAATTATGTAATGATTTTTGTAAAAAGTTAACTCGTTAAGTTAAAAAGTAAAAAAAAAAAACTCAACATTTTAATGGATCAATTACAATATCCATCCTCAACCAAAATGCTCTATTAATCGTGGTCCACTAACCAATTTAAATTTATTACAAAAAACAATTCTTTTTTGGAACCTATGAAATTATACATTATGTATTTAAAATTTAATTTAGTATACTTTACGAAAAACCTAATATGAAACATAAATGAAGGAATTAATATTCAAATTATTCTGAGTTTAATATGTATGACCTTTGGGGTACCCGAAAAATTGCTCGATGTACCAATATTCATCTGCACATTCAACTTAAATTAGGGTTTAAAATGTATTATGCTGATGTTAGAAACATTGTATGTTTTGATAGACAATAACTAATTTAACAATGAATACAATGTAATTCTCTAGATAAAAAAGTATTTAAATACAAGTAGGTACAAAAAATGTACTGAAATATTTAAATCAAAATTATAGTACACGAAAAGAACTTTAACGGGTTTGCTTAAAACTATCATAGGATATTAAGGAATTTGTGCGTTTTATAAGAACATTTTACACATGCGTATAATATAGTTATTATAATAATTTAATATATACGTGTGTCGTCAACCATTTTACCGTTATAGAATTTTGTGATTTTATCTCATATATTTGTATACGTGAATTTATGGTTTATTTTTATTTTTACTACCGATCAAATTCTCTCTATAAATATTTTCCCCGTTCGTCACATCCAGACGCAATAACTATAATATATTAGGTACGTGTCCCGAACACTGTGCAGTATATATGCGATTGAATATTATAACATTCGTAAATGCGTATATGTATAAGTAGCAAATAGGCGTAGAACCGTTCACATAAAAAAAAAAAAATAAAAAATATGGCTATGTACAATATCAATATTCAGATAGAGATATATAAAAAGCATACTATTCCAATATTAAAATGCATTAACAAAAAAAAAATAAATAAATAACAAAATATATTAATACCATTTAATTACGTAAATTATTTTTAATACATTTCACGTATAATATATGATAAAAAACAATAATTAGCTAAAAATTGTATTTCCAATTGGGTGTTCGAACTGATTCGAGATTTATAATAATATTAATATTATGTGTAATAGGATACGTTTAAAAATCAAACTAGTTCAGAAATCCATTCCGTGAGCATGCTTCCCGTTTTCTCAACGTATTTTAAACAAAAATCTAAAAGTATTAAAAAATAAAACTATTTATATCTACCTCCTTATAGTAACTAAATCAACAAATTTGTAACTACGAACAGACAAATGGACCAACATGCAATGATGTATGAACTCAACGTGGATACGAGTTGTCTGAACTCATATTCAGAAACCTTAAGCAATTATTTGACGATTGAGCATAAAAGTTACCTCCCAAAAGGTAGACATTTTCTCCCAGCTAGAAAACACATCACCTGTCCTATTTTATGATCTCGGAATTTAGAGATGAATAGATATCAAACGTGGAATCCCTAGAATATCACGAAATGTATTAAGTAAGAATTCTTAAGATATAAATAAAAATGTTTAATTTCAAATCGGTTATATGGTTGGCAACTTGAAGCGATAACTTTTTCATTCACCCAATTACTTTTTTAAACGTATAGAAAATGAAAATGAAAATCGATCATATCTCGTAGAACAGCCAGATTTCAATTAATATTTTTTTCATTTGAAAGAAAAATACTTTCTACAGGTTGAATTGTACTTTGATATTTGAATATATTTAAATAACGCTAGAAATCATTTCAATAATATATATATAAAAAATAATAATAATAAAAATTGGAGTTTTTCCGACGTTTATTACGACTTTTAAAATTTGAATTTGGAAAATTGAAGTTCAATCCGAACTGTAAAAAGTTTTCTTTGATAAGTAAAAAAAAACCAAATCGGAATAATTTACGAGACATAAGAATTTTTTCTGTATGGCTTGTTTATGCGTATAAAATAATACCAGCAACGGGCCTCTTAAGAATAATTACAGACTTTTGTTAACGATTTGCGGTTATTATGGTTATGATAAAATTTAGGATTTATTCAAGAGTCAATTCGTGTAAAAATGTATATCCATCTACTTAACACAAAATGTATGTCCCTCCGGACGCGGTTTTAAATCGGATATAAACTCCTGTCTAAATATTATAATGAAATTAAAAATGACCGTGACGTAATTCAGCATTGCATTGATGCGATGAAATGTTGATTTAAGATTTTCCAATTTATTTTTAGCCATAACATCGTGTACGTTGTTAATTTTTCTAAAAATGTATTTCGGAAATTTGTTTTTTAAAATTTCATTCAAACTTTTCTCTGGTAGTTATACAAGTTGGGTATTTATAAATGATGTAACGAACTGTTCGATTTTCGAACTGAACTAATCACAAAATAGTGCTGTTCGAATATCGAACTAAGGAAAACAAAATTTGAACTAAATTTGTCGAAAATCGCTAAAAATATAAATAATCTAAATAGTCTAAATAAGTATTTTTTTTTTCTATTTTTAGGATGGATAATATATTTTTCCATAATATAATATATGAGTAGGAACATGTTATCGACGAATTTTCGTTTTCGTTTATCAATATATTATGATACCTATGATGTACTTATTAAAAATTATTTACGAATCATATACTCACATTCTATAGTATGCTATAAATATACAGCGATGTTTATAAATAACTTGTCTTGACGAGTTTTCAGTGTTGGAAGCGGGATATGCAAAAAATAAACATTAATCGTAATATTCGTATACCTATATTCGTGGTACGATATAAAAATAGATTGTTTTGTCGTCTTATTGATAATACACTGTCACTCGGTAAATTTATATATCAGTATTCAGTATTTTGACGATCGTTTTTTTTTTGGGGAAAAAAGGAGTTCTTGAGTTGCCAACTTTTAAATCAATTAAGCGCTAAATTGTTTTTAATGTTTTTAATTTTTTTCGAAGTTCAGTTCGGGTTCCGTATTTAAATTGAATAGTTCGGTTCGGGTTCGTTAACATTTTGAAAAAGTTCGGTTCGGGTTTGACGTCAAAAATCTGCGTTCGTAACATCACTAGTATTTGTGTATACATATAAAATTATATTACCCGGAACTTCGGTCATAATCGTTTTAATCGAAATTAACGATTTATCACCGTTTTCAGTAATAATATGTAATGTGTGTCTGTAACCGGGGTCCTATAGCTGACAAACAAAGTGCTTATCCACACCCACTACCCGACCGGATATTTAATTAAATTATTTATTTAATTATTACGTAACGTAGTTTGGAATAAACGCACTAATACAGTATATATATAGACAATGTAATATTATATATATATATATATTTAATTGTTGTTATCACTACCTATTCTTGTTATATTTTTGTTATTCTTACTCTTGTTTTATATTTTATTCATTCTCTTGTCTCCGGGCTATGGCCTATTTTTTTTTGAAACAAATAAAATAAAATATATTATAATCATATCACTACAGTAGTGTCCAGATTATACTGCACTCTGTTATAAAGTCCGCCGGGGGGCAATATAATTTCAACTAACCGTTGGACGACCACCAGATAGGGGACGAGAGCCGTTTTCGGTAAGTCGCCAAACACGGTGTGTGTAGCGATCTCCGGGTGTGTGCGGGAGGGTACTTTTTTGTCGAGGGTTCGGGCGAGTTGCAGAAAAAGCGTACCCGGCGCGCTTGTAATTCGGAAATTACAAGCGTACCGGAGCCGGAGCGTTTTTGCAAAGGTCCACCCCACACACACACACATGATATATATATATATATATATAGCATATATATATTATATATATATATATATATATAATATGTATATAGCACGGCCATAATACGTCTTTGGGAACTGTCCAAAGGTTGATTAAATTAAAGGTAAAAAAAAAAAATAAAAAAAAAAATCGTCGAGTACAAAAATGTCCGTTCTACGTGCCCGCGAAAAACCGACTATAGTTGCAAGCTAGAAAAAGGCTTGCGAGCGCGGTCAGTGTCAATTTTTATGCTCCGGAGGGTACGGTTTTAATCGGACCGGTGCGCGTTTCCGTGATTAACGAGGGGAACGCGTTTATCGCGACCTCTGCGCCCGACGACGAATATAATACGTATTATAGTCTGTCGACTATACCGTAATACGTTTGTGCTCTGGCGGTCATAAGGGTGGTGGACCACACTGTATAAGACTGTCGTGAGGGTGCTGACGAAAATGTCCCATTTATACGGTTTTCTTCGGGAGAGCGTTTTTAAACTCTGACCAGGGCCGTCCCCGAAAGATAGATTTGGGGAGGGCGTGAAAATGTAAAAATAAATTATACAATACTTCTCTTCAAACCATAAAATAAGCAAAAAAAAAAAAGTAGTCAACGTTTTCTCTATTTTTCCGAATACTATCATAATAATTTAGAGTTTGCCGACTTAAAATTCCAAAATACTTCATAAACGTGAGTGAATAGGCAAAAAAAAAAAAACGCGTACTGTTTGCCAGCTGAACATAAATTTGCCAACTGAAGTTTATTTTGCTGACTGCTTTCAAGAATTCGGGGGGGGGGGGAATGAGACATCCCTTCAAACACCACTCGGGAAGGCCCTGAATTTGACGATTGATTTTTTTTCGTCAGTACATCCTCTTTGAAGATGGAAAATACTATAAATAAATGCTAAAACATTTAATTTATCATCATAATATTATCGTTAGATAAACGTCGAAAAGTAACATAGAGTTTATAATCGATCAAAAACCATAACGATATTGAGTTAGAACAAAGAGTACTATCCAAAACACTTTTTTGTTATCACAAATAATTAATTAGTGCACGATAGAACTTTTTTGTTCTCAATCGTAATCACAGAATATAATTTCGTGATATAAAATATTGTTGAAGTGATCCTAATTGACTATAATAATTATAAAACATATTCCATTGTGGTTGACTCTTGTTTACCCGTAAATTTTACCATATATTAGTGATATCATGTGATATACATACAACTGTTTTATTCTAACCAAATTGTGTATTGCAGTTTTACATAAAACTTTTTTGAATTAACTATAATCTTTTAAAACAAAAAAGTTCTATTGACTCGTACAAAAACCGACAAATGTGGAAGTTTTTATTACATAGAACTATTTCGTTGTTCATATCTTTGTTAATATTGGTCGTAAGACTACCGATGTAAGCTTCAAAGATATAGACGTACAATATACGGATTATTGAGAAAACTGTTTTTGGAAAATTCAGACACAGAACTATTTTGTTCTCGCCCCATGAAGTATTAATATAATAAGTGGCGAACCAGATAGGTACTTTTTTTTTTTTTATCTAGATAAAGATAATAAATTATGTGTCTAAAATTTGATATAAGTTTTTCATAATTTTGTATAAAGGCCAATTATTATAAATGTATTGATAATTATTTTAATATAATTAATTATTCGTTTAAATATTATATAATACAACGCACACAGTTTATATTTTATTTATGCGCAGTTAAATGAAAATTGTAATTAACCGATACAATTTAAAAAAATACCATTTAACGTTTTATTATAGTAACAACTTTTATGACATCTCTACGTATACCTATAACATAATAACAACAATAATATAAGGTGATGCAAATGTCTAAAAAAAAAAAGGTAAACATCGCCGGTTGGGTGTCAGTAGGGATGGAAGCACTTGGCTTATCGGATACGATACTCTTGGTGGTCGTATCATAAATCATAAATCACCGCGTTCGAAAATAAACCGCTTCGGTGTACTATACACAACCGTAACTATATTTAATAGTGTTAACCAGTTATTCACGATTTAAAAAACATTAAATCATATAAAAGAAAAAGATGATTCGGTTAAATGTATCCAGATAATACGATTATTTATCACCGTTAATTTATACTTTAAACAGCCTTTTAAAATTAATTTTATACAGGCCAAGACTCTATCCTTTACACTTGTTATATTCCGAGTTCAATGTATTCAACATTGATAAATTACATTATAAGAAACCTTTTATTTACTATGTATAAATATTAACACTTTTTATGTAAAGTAAAACTAAGCCCTGCAGATATATCACAATAGACATAAAATTTCAACAAATTTCAATGTTTATATGTGTAATAACTTATTATATGTAATACCTTATTACTAATAATAGGTATTAGGACAGCAAAGTCTAATTTATAAAGGCACTAGTTTGTACAAAATTTTAAATACTAATTTAGAGTCTTACCATAATTATAACTTTTTATGAAATATACCTATACATAAATTAAAATTTCAACATACTGTTATTTAGTTTTAAGTGGACTTATTTGTAATTATTAGTTGTATTACTTTATATCATATATTATACATAAGGTGGTTTTCTTCTTTTCTTTTCTTCGGATTTATATGATTTAAGTTGTAATTTATAACTGAATATAGTTTGTAGCTCTAAAACTGAACTCTGCCCTTCAGCACAAGCATTGTGCCTTTGAAAGGGAAACTAGCAACCATTCTTTATTGTAAATTGCCTTATATTTTTAAATATTACTATAATACGTATTAGTCGATAGTACAATACATAAATGAATACATTTATCGTATGCGGTAGGTACTATTCGTACATATATTGTGTGTCTAGGCAAAATAAACGGTAAAGACGTATTCTTATTTATTTGTCCGGATAATAGATCCCGACACGCTGAACACGACCATCCGAACGCCTCGCCTATATAACCCTCTATGTCGCGGGATTGTTCTTTCTCGGTTTTCCTCTATTTTTATATTATTTTTTTTTCGCTCTTACCACCCCTACCCTTTTTCCGTTTTGAGGGGCATTACAAAACGAAAACGAACACGCTCCGCGCCACACACGTATAGTACGGGTGCCGTTCTTCGGTTCGGTCTCGGTCGAACAGCCGTTAAATACCTCCGCGGGGCCTGCCAAATTCGGCTAACTGCGCCCAGACACGCCATGCGGTCATTAAACGAGATTTTCTCCCCACGCAACGTCTCCGAAATCCCTTCGATCCGTCCCCGCCTTACCGTGTACTGTGCGTACTATACTTACACCGCAGCAACTATACATACTATATATACTATTATAATACTGCGACTATATACGTGTGTATACACACACACACACACACACACACAAACACACATATATATATATATATATATATATATACGTATAAGTACTGTTGAGAACTTTTCTTTAGAATCGTATATAATCAACCTTAAATCGATAAACTTAAACCCCAAGCCGAACGTAAAATGTATATTACGCGTATTAATATTATATTTCCAGGTCAAAAGCCGTCGTACAGTGGAGGTTGCGCGCCACAAAATCCACAAAACGTTCGTTATAATAATAATAATTATTATTATTATTATTATTATTATTATTATTATTATTATTATTATTATTATTTGCTTCTTTTTTTTCTTTCTTACACACAATAGTAATACAAATTATAAAAGCTCGAACGAATTCTCTGTACGTACGTAGTTTGGCCGAGATTAAATCTCGAAATCTCGGTTCATTTAACCGTTTCCACGCTACGAACGCGCGTAATATGCGCGTTTCAATTCAAAAACCAACCAACGAAAATCATTATAAAATTAGGCGATGATAACGTCGACTCGGTAGATTAAAACCGAAGACGAAACGGAGTGATACGGAATCCAATCGATGTCATAGAAGTTATGGGTAAAACGAACTATGCGCACTTCAGTGTTCCAAAAACTATAAAGCTCCTCAGTGTTATATTAGATTATAATAGGTATATCAGATTTTATTCGACGGTGGCAAAATTTTAACCGACAAAATTATAAAAAAATTTTATTTCTCCCACATCTATTGCTATTTACTTTTCTCGTGTTAAACATGAATCGATTGGTCACTGAGCACTAATTTCTATTTCTCTGAATTATTTATGTGTTTAATGTATATTGAGTATTTTTTAAATGCTTATTTCGATTTTTAACATTTCCGAATTTCAAACATTTTGGGCCAAATACTTTTTTTGAATTTAAAACCCGGCCCGGGCGGAAAATGTTTCTATTTTGAAAAGCCCGGTTCAACCCGAGCCTGATAAATATTTTTCAAGCCCGGCCCGATCAAAAGCACGGTTTTCAGTACTTACTTAAACTTGCAAGAATCAAACATTTATGATCCAGCCCAACCAAAGATTTTTTTTATGCTCGGAACGGCACTAAAATACATTTTAATCATTAAAAAGCCAAGTCCAGTCAAAAATCAGTATGGACCGAGCCAATTGAGGGCAAGGTCGGTCCATATAGTACATTCAAAATATACTTTTATTATACCTTTTTTTTTTTATGGGAAGATAAAGCCGGATATTCCTAACGATCGACACAGTAAGCTTTTACAAATTAGACGGGGGCAAATGCCCACTTTGCCTCATCCCGCCAAATGACGCCACTGAAGCCTATTCACGAAGAGTGTCCTAATGCACTACAGTTATTAAAATAAAACGAACATCAATATATTTTATTCATGATTATCGGTTTTATATAGTAAATAAATTACTAGAATCTCAATTATTGATTGATGCTGTTCTATAGATTACAATTATACTTATAAGTTTAACTAATAAATGTTCCATAATGTATATTGCAATATTATAATAATTATAATATATAGGTACATATTACACAATAATATTATATTATACCACTTAACATCCTTAAGGTGATTTTTATTTCATTTTTTCTTTCTAATTTTTCACCATCCTTCCTTCTAGAGTTTGCAGCTAATAATGGCTTAAAAAAATAAAATTTACATACAAATTACGTAAATCATTATTAACCACACTGAAATTGTTCACTTGCATCATATCCTAGGGAAACACATGGACGTATCTGTCAAACTGTAACTTTCATATTACACATATATGAGAATTGGAATATTTTTTAAACTATTAATACATTTTAAAATTAGGTTAAAATAGTTATCCTGTGTATTCATATGCATATAAAATGTATTCATTGTTGTTCCATATATTAATACATATTTGAAAACATAGTTGTAAAAATACCGAAATATTTTATTATGTATATATGTATAATATTTATAAATATACACACACACACACACACATATATATATATATATATATATATGATATTATATATCGTTAGTTATTGCTTCATTTTTGTATATCATCTTAAAATATGAAAAATACTGTAATTATATCATAAAAAAAATATGTGAAAAACAAATCGCATAAAAAATGTTTTTTTCCAATTATACGGGATGCTCAATAACTTTTGACTAAAATATATTGCATATTATGAAAAGTGTAGAAAATAAGTTATGCATATAGACTATAATATAATTAATATGAAATGCATTGATTATTGGAATAACTATTAGATACAGATAAACCACTTTTCTCCTTTACAATTCTAGTTATGAATAATTTTCATAAAACATTTAATATTTTTACAAAAATTCGTGGCCTTTCTAAGACACCAAAACCAAAATATTTTTAGAAAAATAAAAATACTGTATAATGATGTTTTAGAAACTGTTAGTACAAAAAGATTCTAAATCGTATTTTTTTCAATGCTAACTTTCTTACAGATATAACAATATAATATAAATGTACACATTTCAAGCTAAAAATCAATCGATTTACAGAGAAGTAAAAAGTTCAAAATCATTTAAAACTATACTCATACGTCTTGTAAACTTTAAAAATATCGATCAATAGATCCGAACTATGAATTAATACGTTAGTATGAAAAGGTTCTATCTTCTTCAATCAGTTCGATCACACTACAAATGATACAGTACCTATATTATATCATCACGGAATATTTTGTGGCAATTGAATCAGGAATCAATTTTATTTTCAGTAATAGTTAATATTGTTCATAGTTTTGTAGTGTTCAAAGTTCTAGTTTTACTGATAATGACATCAAATTTGAATATGCCGCATTTTCATTATGAAATGATTTCAACCAAAAATAAACAAATTAAATGTTAGATTTCAAAAGTTCTATTTCGATGGTTTTTTTTTATATAATTTAGTATAAAAATATTCTATTTATTAGTTTACAATTTTATTTTACTAAACATTTAAATTTATATCAAAATATAGAAATCTCCTTTACAATGAAGTATAGAGTAGAAGTTATTCTTAAAGTTATTTTCATTTGGATTACAATAAAACATAAAACATTTCGTCTCAAACATAGAGATTGTTCTTCTCTCTAGAAAAATTCTACAAAAATGCTTTAGAACCTTTTTATACTAAGCCTACGAAATATTTTTGATTATGCAATCTTACGTTTAGAACTCTTTTCAACATTAAACATATAAGTATTGAAAAATGTATTTAAACACAACATTTTTGACCAAAAAATTCTATAAAATATAAACCATTATTTAGAATATTAGAATTTAATTTAAATTATATTTTTTTTTTCATCAATTTTCTAGCGTATATTTTTCATTTTAATATTATTTTTGTAAACATACAATATCTTTCAAATATTTATATGGTAATATAATGTTAACATACTAATGCGAATCGAGTTTTAAACGATTCAAAGATCAATTTCAAGTAATTAAAAAGTCGTAACTTCGCAAAGCTTATATAACGCATGTATATACCTCATATATAGTCTATATATTATATTGCACTGGTGAATTCGATGCTCGCTTAAACGTATAATATCAGTGCTGTCACGCTATAATCAATTTAAAGTTAATAGTGCAAAACGTTTATGCGTACATCCACTGCTGCCGAGAAATTTACTGATAACACGCACGCGTTGTAAAATAGATTATATAATGATGTTTTTTTTTTTTTTTATTAAGGGAGGGCTATATAATATAAAAAAATGTCTGCATTAGGTAGTTTGTTATCGCCTTACCTCAAGTCGTACACTAAAATAATTATCAGTCTGTCAAACTTATCCAATCGTTGTACAATACGATCGTATAAATTTACCTACCAAAATATATTAAAACGCAAGGGTTTACAGCCAAAAGTTTGGGTCTTAATACAATTTGTAACGGTACTTTTTCACATACAATTTATCAATTTTTTCGCGGGCTCTTCAATATTTTTTGATATAAAACAAACGAGTTTTTATAAATAATAAACAATTATGATTTATTGTTAGTTAGGTATAGGTAAAGTATATTAGTAATAATGTTGGTTATAAAATATTATGAGTAAAATCAATAACTTTAGAAATTCCTTCCTAAAAAATGTTTATACATTTTGAGGAAGGAACTCTATGACTTGATGCTAATGATATATTTGATTTAGTTTATCTATAATTTATTTTTCGTTTTGAATTATTCATATTTGTATAGTTACTTTCAACAAATTAAAGTTGGATTTTTTAGGAAATCACAATAAATCAAAATTCCGTGTACTGATAAAAATCATCTGGGGTTAAAATCTCGATAATCGGTTTTAATATTAATGTGAAGGTTTAGAGTGTTCGATATAACAACATTAGATAGAATGTTATTTAGTACGTTTATAACAAAATAATATAACCTTCATACATTTATTTTATTGGATGGAGAGAGGGGGTAGTTTTGCTGATATTTCGAAAATATTCATCATGGTGATACACTATTACAATTTTAACGGAAAAGTTTTTTATCAATTTCCAGGAAAATATACCGAAAATATCTTTGTGAGTTTCTATGAGTAAGTACCTAAAGGATTTTCAAGGAAATTTCTCTAGTTTATTGTATAGTAGGTATCCTTTATTCGCTAGCTGTATTCTCCACACGATATCTCTGCCTTATCAAAATAATTTTTTATGATATAATCGATCATAAATATTTAAACTGTAGTAACAAGCTTCTAAACGTAATTCCATTGTACCCAATATATTCTCTTGAAATTTTCCTACATGATTTATATTATATCGGCTAACAATTAAATCTTATCATCGTTGTTATCGGTAAGTCCAACTTTCCTTGATTTAATGAATTGTTCTTCAAATTTTTTTATTATCACTACTTAATCATAAATCACTACATAAATTTCCGTTTGATTAAGACTAGCTTTAATTAATGAGGCTTAATTTATCCCGTCACGAATATTTTATATGAGTTTTTCGTTTATTTTAATGTGCTGTGTAATAGTTTCAGATGAATAGCTGTCTATGAAAAAATCGAAAATGACAATGATTCGAAAAATATGAAGAAAGATTCAAAGGCAATAATATTTCACCATGGATTCATGTGCCGAAAATACAATATCGTTTAAGGCTTACAATGTAATGATTTATCGTGATGTTTTTAAAATTTTTAAGAGAGCGTTCTTCAGGTTCAATCTGTCGAATTTTCACTTACGATATAGTATTTGGACAATTTGTTTTATATTATATGCAAGTGTAATTTTAGAAAGATTGTGAGATATTAAAAAGGTAGATTTAAAAATAAAGATTTTTTTTGCTGTTGGTTAACGATTATATATTTAGTTTGAGAGAGATAATTTGATTTTTAATGTAGGTATATTTATTTATTATTTTAAATTTGATTCTAATAAAAATACAATTTTCAATACGAAAAAGCAAAAATTGGATTCAGGATCCTATTTTCATCCATAAGTCAAATATCGTCAAAGTCAATGTTTAAATATATATATACATAGAAAATATCTCTGTACATGTTTAAACTTTTTAATAACACACAGAGTTTGTCGTATAAACTATATTATTCCTTCAAGCGTTTCAACGTGAGTTTCTATATGTGTAAATATTTATCTTTGATATTATATTCTGATATAAAATATATCATCACCTGATTACCACGGTTATCTCCAAAGATTGTATTTGAAGGGTGATGTAGGGTGTTCAAACCTCATAAAGAAACGAAATTCCCTTAAAAAATATGTTTTAAATCGATTTTACTAATTTAACTATACAATACAACATTATATTTGTTAAATATTTAAAACATTCATGGCAGTGTCAACTAGTGTTCGAGATTTTCAAAATTAAAGTAGTTGTAATACAGGGATTTTTTTAATTTTAACTTCTTGTTTGTTTTTTTTATTATGCTTGTTGAAAAAAAAAAACAAAAATATGTATAATGTTTTTAATATTATTTATTTTATGTAAATACAAATTAGGTATTCTTTGAACAAATAATAAATTATTAATTATGTAGGTTAAAATCAAAAATGTAGTATTAATAAATTGTCGAATATAGAGTAAAATAATGTATTATGCATCATAATTATCAAAAAACATACGAATAAATGAGATTTTTAAATAACATCGTATTTAATAAATGTTCTATTAATAAACGAATCCAAGAAATATTAGATTTCAACATTCTCAAAGAAAATATTTGCTCCTGTAGTTCTCACTTTTCTCAAATTTATAGTCTGCATTCTTCCCGCCACTCGCAATATTGATTTTTTTTTTTAAAAATTCAAAATGTATTTAATTATCACAGAGTTGCGTAATAATAATAATAATAATAATAATAATAATTTTATTCTGTTTAATATTATATTTTAAACATGTCACGTGGATATCGTAATGTATAGGCAGTTCGTTATATGTATATTTCAAATTTCCACTCGTGAAATTAAATGCATATTTAATTTATTTATCTTATTAGTTGTAAGATTATAAAGTATAATTTTCATGCAAATCGTGAAGTGTATGTATTTTCTTGAGTTTTTCTTTTCAGACGAAAAAAATAATGTCTATATCCCGAAAATTAATGAATAAATTATGGGTGCCCTATTTAATATTATTATTTAGTATTTTTATTTTATTTATAATCGAAATCTAACGCCGCATTTCCCAGCGTGTATTACCTTTTGAAATTCCAATAAACCACACAAAAAATTATAATATTATAATATATATATATATATATATATATACTTATATATATACATAGGTATATAGAAGGCGCGTAATGAGGTAATTTATATAATTTTATAATATATCGTACACGCAATGTGTTAAAGTGAGGTTAGGCAATTTTTTTAATACTATATTATAATTATTTCTTTGTAATTAGAAATAAATAATATTTTATAGACGTAAACCTACAAAAAAATTATCAATAGTAATACGCATTAACTACTTGGATTCGCCTGTTAGCCTACAACATTAAATGCATTTGATCATATGAAATACACATGAAATAAATTTGGTTGATTATAATTTTTTTAAAAAATCATTTAATAGTTATTTAAATGAGCTACTAAATGCACAATTCGTGTTTTAAAATTATAACTTGATAATATAAATAATAATTGTATAGTTTTAAATAAAATATAATAGAAACCTTATATTTCTACTTTCTATATAGTGCAAGAAAAAATGAATAATTGTTATTTAGTGCTATATAATATAATAATGCTGAATTTTTTAGTTTTCAAAAAAGCACTGTAGAACTCTATTCTTCAAATAGATATTATTATCAAACGAAAATTCAGAATCGCATTAATTTCATATTCACTACCTATACTATGTAGAGAGAACTAAATCATAAAAATAATGTTTTATTTGATAAAATTATTTAAAAGGGTATGAAAAGTTTTCAACCAACATATGTGTTATCAATAAAAAAAATTAAATAGATATACCTACTAAATTAATAATTATGCTATAGAAAGTATGGATAAGTTCTTTGAATGCAATTTTCTCAAATTAAAATTATATATTATTGTTTATTTTTCATAAGTTTATAATATGTGAACTAAAATTCTAACTGACGAAAACTAATAATTTATAATAAACAGTAATAGCTTAAAAAACGCGAAATCAAAAACTTTTTCTAAAAAGGTAAAAAAAATCATCAGGTCACGAAATATTATACCGTCAATAATTATAATTATCATTTAATATTTAATTATTTGAAAAGAAATACAAATTCCAAAAAAGGCTTGACTCCGATTTTTGTATATTTCCCGATTGTTATAGGTATGTTTGTGCAATCGTGTTGAACATGTACGCATTAAATATAAATTCATACCTAGCCTTTAATACGTATATGGTATATTATACGAGGAATAAAAAACAATCGTTTAATAATTCATTATACGTCATTCACGCGACGTCGACGATGATGACGCAAACGTGTTAACAAAACTTTTTTGTCGTTATACTATTCGGGTGTGGAAAATTCACTATATTATTGTATCGCACATCTCATCATTTTTACGTATGTATACAGAGTGACCAAAATATCATATTTTAGCACATTCCTCATATAAAATAATATGTTTGAAAATAAAGAAAAGTTCCACTTTTGTAATAATAATATAATATATTACGGTATAAACTAAAACTATTTGAATGATTTATATTTCGAAACACCCATTTTGGGAAGAAATTTGAGAGTGAACTTGTGAAAATCTTCTTTTTATATGTAAATATAACGCGTAAAGCAATATATTCATTTTTTTTAAGTCAATTTTGGGTGCCGGAAAACATTTTATCGACCAAAACTATTTGACATGACAAAGAAAAATTGCAGAACTTGCATTATGTCCACACGTCCACCCAACAAAATGCAACACTTGCAGCGACACGTTGCTCCTACGAAACCATGCACGTTCCCCCAGATAACGCAATTTCCAAAAAGTTAAAATGTTTTCTAGATAAATAGTTTTCCTGAATTAATTTTAAAAAACTTATTTTGCATGGGCTTAAAAAATTGTTATATAAATATTTGATTTTAAAAAGCTAACCAATTCTTTCAAATAACATTTTAGAGAAGTTTTTCCACTTTGTATAATATTTTGTTGTTGAGATAGTAAATTAATAATTATTACAATATGGTTGTATAGATATTAACAATTGTGGAAGAGCAATTTGGTATAATTTAGGCAATACGGTCAACGAAATTAATTCAAAATTCGATTCAATACAGTTATTTTGCTATATTTTTGTATTATTTAGATATTATGCCATTATAGGTTAGGTATATTATTACATTATTTTCTTGATATTAGAATATTAGATTTATTGATTTTCATCGTCACAATTATTATTTCTTCACATCGAAACATTTTGTCAAACAGACTGGACATAAGTGTCAACGTCGAGGCAATATGGCTATAGAAAAAACCCATACAATTTTTAAAACAAAACAAATTTATTATGAAAATGTACACAGATTTCGTCAATTTGAAACAAATAGGCCAATTAAAATTTTTAAATAAAAAAATATAGAAAACGATGCTAATTTTTTCAGATGTTTATAATTTTTTGATAATTTGTGATCGGACGTTTACGTCTCGGAATTTTTGAATTTAAATAGTATAATTCGATTTATTGTTTCAAAAATATTTCAAAAAAGTCTAGTCAAAATAATACCCTGTTGATTTTCATATTAATTATCTCAAAAGTACAATTTGATTCGGTTTTGTAAAACGGATATCAAGGATAGTTTGGGAAAGTGAGGTAAGCTAATTTAATTGTGCACCGACTTCATAGTTTAATTTTTTATTTTAATACTTCATATGTAATACTTTTTTTTTTAAATTTTAATATTTACATGAGAAAATTACACTAAAAATGAGATTTGAATCATTCTGTATATTGAATTACATAATATAATTTATATTAAACGTAATAAAATGTATCTTTCTCTGTCACTATCTCACTATCTCTCTTTCTTTCTCCTCCTCTCTTTCATAAGTAGATACTCCATACACTCACGATTACCATAATTATTTTTAAGTGATCCCTGTATAAAATTAAATTATAATATTGTTTAATTTATGTACTACCAGCTTTTATTTGGCAAAGAGTTCATGAATATGTATATATATATATATATAAACAACTCTCCGTGTAAATATTTAACAATAGAGGAGACGAAAGCGAATTAAGATGAACCGGTTTATTAAAAGAACATTTAAAAGTTGGTACTGGAAACAGAATCAAAAATAGCATTTCTTTGAAGAACATTTAAATAAACCAAAAACCATATTGAACTTTAATTATTTTAATTTAATACTTAGCTTGTATTTATAATTGAGTGGAAGTTTAGATCTATCATATTCATGGTGTGCCTAGAAGGGGCAGGTATTCAAAACTTCAAACCCTCTCCCCCTCTTAAAATTATAATGATTTTAGAAAAAGAAAAGTCAATTTATTGTTTTATGTTATTTAGGAGCACCAAAACCAAATCTGAATGTATTATTATTCTTATGACACCGGGACCGAAAAATCTTTCATGATCCAAATCATTCTATTAAATGTGAGTGTTGTTGACAAAGTAATATTAATCAAATTATCAATAAACCATAAACTATATAAAAAATCATATTTTGAAATATGATTTTAATTAAATTATAGCTTATATACAATAGTTCTCAGACTTCTAAAAATTTGGTATTTTGGCTAATTTTTATATTGTTGTTATAGGACTATCATTTAATTGCATAACCAATAGATCTATAATTTTATGAGTAAATATAAACACTTTAAACGGTTTTTAAATATATATGTATATATTACATTTATAATTTTCCAAGAAATTTACATTTAACAAATATTTTTGTGGCAAATGTAAATAATAACATAGTAGATGAATTGACTGACTAAAGAAAACAAAATAGAAATACTATTTAAATATTTAAATACTACTTAAAAGGTAGTATAGGTGTGGCATTATAGTAAACAAAATGGTGAAAAAAATAATATTGATATGGCTAGAACATGTATTAAGGAGAGAAGAGACAGTGGCTGTAAGATTAGTACCTGATTGAAATGTTTGTTAATGAAAATAGTGGAAGATAAAGATTAAAAAATATGTAGCTGGAAAAAGCAGCATTTTCATAGGTGCAAAGTTACTATGGGGATGCGCGTGGACTTAAAAAAAAAAATAAACATAATTGTAAAACCAAGAGCTCCCTCGCTACGCTCAGAATCTAAAATAATTTTTTCCGTTTAGTTAAATTAATGCACGACAAACGTTATACTCAATTTTTCCAGGTCTCGAAATCTCATTTTATCAACTATTTGGGCTTAAATACCTCAAAATTGATAATTTTGCAGAAAAAATTAAAATGACTATAAAAAAAAAATTGTGACATCGGATTTTTAAGATTTTTTAAATTTAGTTAGAGTAATGTATATTTAACGCTGTATAAAATTTTCAGAACTTAAAACCGAAAATTACTCCTTTTAGGACTTAAAAACCTCGAAAACTAAAAATATCTATAAATAGACCAAAATTTAAAAAAAACTTAATTAACGTAAATATATTACTAAACTAAATATTTGATAAAAATTTCAAGTTTATAAAGTCATTATTTTCGAAATTACGACGAAATTAAAATTCTCGATTTTACAAAATCGTATTTTTCGTAATTTTTTGGTAGTTTTTGCTTACGCATTAAAAAACTATTATGAAAATCGAAAAATG
>JAIPRL010003387.1:19775-47498 GCA_025469235.1 Pemphigus obesinymphae | reverse complement strand
CTGATAAGAAATTGAGGCCGTTTGTTTACAATACTGGATATTATATGTTTAAATTATAGAATACATTTATTTTAAATTCCGATATTCGTTGTAACTATTTTTTTATTTTATTAACAAACTATAACTAGGTATTATATAAGATATTTTAATAAATATGGTACCGTCTTGTGTTATATGCCGTAAACGGGACTTATCACATTGTAAACAAACGGCCTCAATTTCGTAATTGACGACCGTCGATAAGACGTTATGTCCTATCCATGTTTTTAATATCTATGGATGCTCATTGCGTATCGTTCATGTGAAAAATATATTATGCAATCTTGGAGGAAACCGTAATATTGTCGTCATACATATTGGCATACCTAACGTATTTGTATTTTAAAATAAAACATTAAATATGCTTGGCCATAACAACTAGTTTACCTTTGTAAATAAATATCATAAATAAATGTATATTTAATAAATTGCCTTTATAAAACACATTAAAAACGAGCGCCCCGACCTATTTTGTCCTTATTCATAACATAATACAGTTTTATGATACAACACGTCGTTGTAAAATAAAAAAATAAAAATCGCGCATTATTATAATATTAATATAACAATTATTTAGTCGGTAATTAAAATCGAAATATTATGGCCGAATTATCGGGTATACCTAATGCCATTTATTATGTTGATTGGAAATTAAAAAGGCGGCAATATCACGTTACCAAATTATTCGAATCTATAAATATATTGTCTTAATTGGTTCTCTATTCTTCCTTCTATTAATCCTATCATTATGTGGACGAGCAACATATTAATATGGTTCGACTACTACTTATTGTAATGTTACATTTTGTGATAAAATATTTTATGCTTTTAATGCTCATAACCAAGTGGACGTTATGTTTATACCGGTTTTGCATAGGCTTTCGACCGGGTCAATCACCATGTGTATTTTGCTCCATTCAGCCTGGGCGAGTCCCTTATTTTATCCTTATTATCATTCAAGCAATGGATCAAAATTCGTCATGTATTTATGGCCGTATCCATTTTCCTCCCCGGGGCCCGGATTATATATACGCATATCGATCGTTCAATTTCCTCCAAAATTTTTGGAAACACTGATAGGTAATTACAATTTATTTTTTTCCAATTAATTATGTATTTATATTATATAATTATTATTAATTTAATGAAAAAGAAGAAATAAAGACAAAAAATAAATAAAAACATTCCAATTAATTATTATTTATTATTGTTATACTTGTATTTTCCCCAAATAATTCGTTACTTGATAATTCAATATTGATAAATAATAAAAATACTACATTTCTAAAATAATAGTAAAACAAAGTTTACTTGATTTTTTTTAATTGTCATTTTTTTTGTTTTATATTTTTATAATAGTATATCGATGTAAAAACTTAATAAGTATAGTGTATTATAGGTACCTATTATTTTATTTTAACATAAAATAAATAAATACATTTATTGGAGGAACATGGATAACGGAGGAAAATAATATTTTATTTCTGGAGAAAATAGGAATTTATTATTATTATTTTTTTTTTTATAAGAAAATAGACCATGGAGGAAAATGGTCTCGCCCGTATTTATTCCCACAAATGCGTTCTCTGGTAGGACGGGACCATTTTTCTCCAAAAATCAGATTCCATTTTCCTCTGTTATTCATTTTCTTCCAAAAAATTGATTTATTTATTTTATATAAAACAAAATATTAGGCAATAGCTACACTATACTATTAGTTTTTTACACCGATACGAAACCAAATATGTAAAAATGACAATAAAAAAAAATATGCATGTAAAATTTGTTTTAATATTATTTTAGAACTTAAGTATACTTTATTACATATCAATATTGAATTTTTAAGTAAGTATATAAGATTTATGACAAATTATTCTGGAAAAATAAAAATATGACAATAATAAATAATAATTAATTGGTATATGATTTTACTTGTTTTTTGTCTTTATTTCTTCTTTTTCATTAGCTTAATAATAATTATATAGTATGGGTAATGTAAATAAATAAATTATAAATACCTATCAGCATTTTCAAATATTTTGAAGGAAAATGAACTATCGAGAAGCGTATATAATCAGTGGAGTAAAATGGAAACTGATTTTTGGAGGAAAGTGGATACGGTCCTCTGTTGTCCCACATGGTGTTGATTTATCTCCTCTGCTATTCTCTCTATTTATTAATATTGCAAACTGGGTTTTATGCAATTCACGCCTGTTATTGGGCATTTTTCTATAATATAAAGGTATTTTTCGTGTAAACTCGTTAAAAGATTGTCACCTCCTTCAAAATGACTAAGGGGCCTCCACATCACACGATTCTTTTTTATTTATTTAGGTTTTTTATTTTAGGTATTTAATTATTTAGGTAATTCATTATATTTTCTTTGTACGATTTTATGATTATGTGAGGAGTACATGATCATTAGTATACAGGGAGCCATCAAACGTACCTTCCGTGCACATGTCAGCTATTTATTTTGTAAACACGAAAAAAATTGATGAAAATTTTTCACTCAAAGAGACGTTTCTAATTCTGCCAGAACGTCGTGACGAGCACATCAATTTTATTTTGGAAAAATTATTATAATTTTTTATAAAATTTACGAGAGAAAGATAGGAGCACTTTTTAAAAATTATTTTTATTCAATTAGATATTCATGTTCAAAATGTGGTTCGATTATACCCTCGACTCTCGAGTAAGTAATGAAATAAATCTATATACATTTTCAAAATTGTTATTGGAGTGAGCGTCGTGTCGGATTTTTGGAATTTTATTAGAATGAGTATTTTTGACTAAAATAATGGTGGTGTGGAGGCCCTTTAAGTAGACAATGATTTATCTGAAAAATGAGTGCAAAAAATGTTTTCTATCTAAATCTTTTGTCAAAAATTAATCAAATTACAACAGCCTCAAATTTTAATAATGAAAATAACTTTTTACCGGTAAATATTTTTTGTTGAACAAAACTTATGTCAAACTATTTTCGACAATAAATTTGGATTGAAACATATTGTTTTTAGTGTTATTGTCATTTAAATAATTTTTCTGAACCCAAAATTGACCGAGTTACAGCTGTTTCAAATTTTAAAATAATCGATATTTTCAAATGTCAAACAGCTGTCAATTTTAAATGTAGGACAATAATTGACAAAACAAATATTACTACAAAAAAATTAAGCTATCGAAATCAGGTAATAAATATAGGGGTTGTTGCTATTTAAAAAAAAAAATGTTTAATTGGGTTATTGTTTTGAAAATAAGTCCAGAATGCATTGGTACCCTCTATCATCCTACGAAAATTTCAATTTCGATCTAAAGTCATCTAGCTAAAATATTTCGTATTATCATTTGAGTGAAACTGTATAATGATCTGTCAAAATTTTTTTTTTTAGTAATATAATATTGTAATCACTAACCAAGGCAACTTAATTTGTTATTTTAAAAGTTGTTATACATTTTTCTATACAAATTTGAAATTTCCCGTTACAAAAGGTAGGTAGTTTTTCTTTACGCTTAAGAAAACTACTGGGAAATATGATCGCTTTGTATCCAAAAAGTTGTTTGTCGGAAAAAATAAACATCAATATAAAACCAATAAGCATAATGGTACTATCTACCATCAAGATGATAATTATTGTTAATCGTTATTTCATACTTATACTATAATACTTATACTGTATAATTTACATATTACTTGATGTAATATGTAAATTAATCATTTTATTTTTCGAGTCCACTACTTGAATAAATGATCATTCTATCTCAAATTATTTCTATATGCTATAACTTACGTGTTACGAGTAATGATACATGCATTTATTTAAGATATATATATGAACTGTGCAAATGTGCAACCATACGTCAGCATATATTTTTCGAGATTTTATAAAGCGGTCAATATATAGGCAGTTTTCAATTAATTAGAAAATGTCGTAGGTGTGCGTGTGTGTGTACGAGTGTAAATGAATATAAGTGTGTGTAAACCTAGCCATCGCGTATAATAATATTTCACGTGCGTGAAGTTGGCCCCCCGACTTTATCCAATCGATTCCGGACTAGTGCCAATATTTTGCAACTTTTTTGCAACTAATTGCAACCGAGTTGAAAAAATTTGCAACCGACGCCTTCATGGCGAAAAATCCATTTTTATGTTAATATTTCCAACATTTCGCACACCGATAACGTACGGGCAGGTACATGACCGTTGACGTTTCATGAATTTCTTCTAAATTTTACTGCAAATTGTCCGTGTTTCGTTGTCCATCGTAGTGATTTGTCATATGATCCGATTTGGATTTGGAAAACAGATTTGAATTTACCAACAAATTGACTTTTAATCGAATTTTTGCTTTTCAATTTTTTTATCCAATATTTTAGTATTTGGTCAACAAATATTTAGTAGATTAGTATTTAGGCGAAGCATTCAGAAGATCAGACTCATCTAAAATGCTATTTAGAAGGGAGGTTAATAAAATAGCGATAAGCCACAATACGATGGGAGGAAAGAGTGAGGTTATAAAGACACTTACACGGAATCATGTTGAGGGTGATGGATTTTGAGAATTTAAGAAATGTAAAAGGGAAACTTATTTTGAACGAATTATCGATGATTGAATTATCTATCATCGATTGATCTTTAACCAAATATGGATTCCAAACGAAGAGACAAAGCCGAAGAAAATATTTTAGTGTTTCATAGGACATAACCTGAGATCTACAAATAGTGACGTTGAAAGCACAACGACGGAGAATTAAAATCCCGAGATATTCAAAAAGAAATACGCTGAATAGAATAGTGTCATTTAAGTGGTATGGATGAAAGATTAGAGTACGACTTCTGGAAAAGTTCATGATATCACTTATCTAAATTAAAAGTTTATAAAATAGTATCTACAAAATAAATCATTATAGAATGACAAATAATTTGACGAGTGTAGAAATTAATTACTTATTTATCAAAATGAATGTTTTGTCACAAAACACATAAATACATTAAAAAAAATATGACGTTGACGTCCTACAAACTCGAAAATTTCGAAATATGTAAAATATAAAATATTATGTAACATAAGTCCTATTTTTAAAATTATTCAGAAGAAAAAAAAAATTGTTGGTTTAGAGTAAAATTGATTCCATGTTAATTTAAAATATTCAGGAAAAGTAAATATAGTACCTATAGTTATATACATATACCTATATAGGTAAAACCTATATATTTACCTATGTGTTAATCTATTTACCTATTATTTTTATTAATTGAACTTCTGAACCTATAAATATTAGTATATAAGTCTGAAAACATGGACTTACCCGTGTTCTCAATCGAAAACCATAAGTTCATTTTATTGTTTAACTTAAATAGTGACTTAAACTTCAATTTTAGTTCTAGAGTATAAAATTAGGTTGTATCAGCCTGAGTAAATATTGTATGTTATATACGAGTATATATGGGTATTATGGGGAAATATATATAAAGTTTATCTAGTTTAATAACGCCTTGCCGTAATATTTGTGATGAAGAAATAAAATATGTACCTATATATATTAATTATATACTTAGTGGTTTCTTAAAAAAATATATATATATATGTATTGAAAATTATAGTAAAAAAAAAAACATATCTAAAATAAGTAATTATGTCAATTTTTTTATTTAATCTAAAATTTAATATTGCAATCATTTCAGTGCAACGACGACATAAGTCTGGACTTGTTTTGTATCTTGCCTAGAATTTCTTTAACCAGACAAGTCCACATCACTATTTTCTCCACAGGTATAGTAGACGAATTTGCATCATTGTTGCACTACATTTATGGCTTTAATTGTAACAATCAAAAAGTCATTTTCCCAAAAAGTGGACTCGTCTTGTTATTATGATTTATGAATGTAAAAGATAAATGGCCTTCTAATATAATTATCAACACTTTAATATATTCTCTGCTATAATTAAACTGCTATCAGGACGATCTGTATCTGAAAATGTTTATTAGTACTATATCTATTTGTTAGAATCTATTTTGGTATATTTCAGTAATCTATCTGGAAATTCGTTGCATTAATCTGGTGTAAAAATTACCTCTAAAAATACATCGATGTAAATTTAAGAAATTCGTTTTATAAACAGGTGTAAAAAAATGTTGATACCGGTTTACTTTTTTTGCACCATAACCCGATATGGTGTAAAAAAAGTAATCGGTGCATTCTCTCGAACCTTTCCATTTATCACAAGAAAATTAGTTATTTCCTCTAAGTAATTCGTTATATAACAAATAATGTATTATAATTAAACTTAATTTTCATTTTACCAAATTGACCGATGATATGTTTTCATCACATGTTTTTTATTTAGTTTATTCATTATCCTGGGTTTTCCGAGTATCACAACGAATATCTTACTAAATGGGTGTAATAAATCGGTATCAAAAATGTAAATCAGTACCACTAAAAAATTTTAACCGGTTTAAAGTAATGAATTTGCATCAAATAAGCACTATAAAATATAAGTGGTTGTATAAACATACAATAGTAAGGGGTTGAAGATAGGCAACAGTCAGTGACACTAAGGGCATTTTCGTTTTCGTCACATTATAATATCGACTTTCCTAATATATCATTTACAGTATTTTAGTACAATTGAAACAATTTTCAAAATAACTATAGGACTATTATTATAATCATTACGATGGACAAAAAATAGGCGTTTTTAGAGTATAAAACTTGCTCGCGGAACCCGGGAGTATCATTCAAGAGGATGTTACACGCTCGTTATTTAAGGGGTTGTGTATAGGCAATTTTTAGAAATATAAAAATTTAACAATTTAAAAATGTTTAAATACATTTTAAAAGTAATTTAAAATTGGTCCCGTGTTTTTATTGTTATGTAATCATGATATTTGTTGAAAAAAAATATTTACGAAAAACTGTTTAAACGGGTTTTTTAATTTATTTTAGAGTAAAAAGATCTATTATCAAATCAAATCAATAAAGGAGAAAATTTTGAAGTGAATTCCATTTATGTTTTAATATTTAATTTGTAAAAATGTTATTGTGATTTTAAAATTTTAATTGTTTTTACTCTTTAAGCTTTAAATAACTGGTTTTTTAATAAGAAAATTAAAAATCTTAAATGAGGTAAGAAATAGATATTTTAACTCTTAAACTATTTTAAGAATGCGTTTTAACAATTCTGCATAAACAACTTTTTACTACTGAAAATCATCGTTGTGGCGTCATTAAAAGTTTTATATTTTGTATATTTTTTTTATATCTTGTGAATAAAATCAAGAAGTATTTAAGTTTTTTCTGATATTATTTAATTGATGAAGAGTTTAAAAATATATAGATTAGCTTTATAATAAACTTTCTGATAAATGTTTATTTTGCTTATTCTTAAAAATAATAATGAATCCAATAAAATATAACATTTAATAATATATGATATTTATATTTCGAGAGTATAAAAAATAACTTATAGTAGTAGTTCATAAATGGTTTACCTACAAAGAGTTTTTGTCGTAACATGATTTATCGTATGGTATGATGAAAAATTCAAAGACATTTCCATTTTTAATTATTTTATTTAAGATTAATTATATTATAATCATTATTGTATTACGGTAAACGATAATATTTTTTTGGCCAATTTATGCATAAAAGAGATAATATTTTTAAGGGACCACAACACCAACGAAAAATTGACCTAAAAACATGACAAAACTGTGGGACTTTGAAAAGTCGTATTTCAATTTCGAAAACGGTTTTGAATTCATGAGATTGATCAAGGCGTTTATTAAAAAATTTTTTTTTTAACTATTATTTATCATTAAAAGTCACCATTTTTAAACATTGATTATATTTTAATCTGTAATAATAAAGAAAAATGCAAAAAATTACATAACAATAAATGTGATACAGGTATGAGGCTAGGATTCATTTTAAAATGTACTTTTTAAATTGTTAGAATTTATTTTTCATAATATTTATTAAAAATTTCACAGAATACATAATAATCATAAATCATACAGAACTTCTTAAAAATCGTAGGTGTTGCTGCCTATTAATAGGATAGTTTTTTAATTGAAGGCTGGAATTCAATTAATGTGCTAAGTGCCAAAAAATTAAAAATTGAGTTAACCCTGAATAATGTCTAAGTTAATAGTGTTAAGTCCAATAATATGTAAAACATTCTATGTGCCTCAGCCAATTTTGATAGGTCAAAAAAATTCAGACAAATAGCGTGTCTGGTATATACCAGGGCTTTATAATACATTTAAATAGTGAATAACTCAAGATCAACTCCTAAGCACTAATCACATTATTGATTTCCAATTCTCAATTACTAAAAATTATTAATTTGTTTAAAATTTGTTTTATTGTTCATAAATAAGACATTTAATTTGTAAACATATAGTTTAGATAAAATTTATTTTTCTTGAAAATAACACATATAGGCAACCAAACAGAAATCATAGCAAAGTTATTCATATAGTATTAAAAAATTGTTTTACTGTGAATTGGTTTAATAAAATATTTCAAAGAAAATCGCTTACAATTAAAAATTAAAATGTGCAAGAAATTAACTAATATAAAATTAATTTTTGGCTATAAACAACTATATAAATTAGTTAGCCTATTTTTGTTAATGAAAAAGAAAACAATAAAAATATATATTACTCTGAGGAACAAAACAAAATGTGTATACAATAATATGTGGTTTAAATTATAATTTTTCATATTGCTTTTTATTATTTCTCAGGTTTACTGCTTTTGAGTGTATTTGATGGTCCTTTATTAGTGCGTTTTGGCGGTACTGGTGGATCGCTTGTAACTAAAGGTGCGGAACTATCGATAGAAGTCTGGGGTTTTGGTGTTATCTTAGTAGACACTTCTTTCACTGGTTCATCCAGTTTTGGTACAAATGATTCTGCTTTAGGCAAATTCTGATCCAATTTTTCTGTGCTAGTGTCCAACTTTGGTGTTTCTTCTTTAGGTTTTACAGTTTCTAGTATTGGTGGTTCTTGTATTATCGTAGATTCCTTTGTACTCTCAACAATTTTTGACGTTTCATCTTTGGGTACCACAGCTTCTGGTTTCGGTGATTCTTTTTCTGCTGATTCTGAAGACTCTTTTGTACTTACTTCAGTGTTTGTCGTTTCTATTACAGAAATAACTGATTCTGGTTTCGGCGATTCTTGAGCTTGGGTAGCGGGTGTTGTTGGAGGTGTTGGCGAAGTAATAGTAGGGGTTTCAGGTGTCTTAACCTCTTTCAAAATATCTTTGGATAGATCAAGCTTTTCCAGTTGCTTAACAGGTAGCTCATTATTATCGATGAGTTCGGTTGCTATAGGTGGAATAGTAGTTGATGTTTTTTTTAAAGCAGATTTTAATGGCTTCGGTTCTTCAGTATGCACAACTTTTGGCGGTGATGTTGTTTTTCCTGCATCAGACTCAATTTTAACTTCAGGAGTTGTGCCTAGTGTTTCATTTATCTTTGCCCATATATTAGAGAAGCTGTCTTTGCCTAAATAATCCATATTTCCTTGCTCCCAAGATTGACGTCGTATAAAATCTTCTAAAGCCTTTTGATCAGCAGTTTTTTGATCTAATGAAATCCTTGCAAACTGTCCGGCCAAGCCGCCCTAGAAAATAATACATAGCTTTGAACTAACATGTGTAAATTAAAATGATGATGCCTATGATTTATTTAATGAACATTGAGTAGATCTTAAATTACATGAAAAGTTTAACAACTATTTATGTGAAAGTAAAATACTAACAAATTGTTTTATACTTACATTTGAGTAATGCGTCTGGTCCTTAGGTACCTCGCAATGTGTCGGAGACTCAGGACGACAGTTATTTATATTCAAATTGGAGTTAGGGTTAATAGGAATATCATCAGAACATGCAGGACAGTTTTCATTCATTTTTGGAATTTTCTCTTGTTTTAGTTCATTGTATTCTCTAAGTTCTTCAAAATGTTCATTTTTCTTTGTCTCATTCTCAAATGTATTACATTCTTCTATTATATTATTCTGAAAACTATAGTCTCTTGTTTCTTCTCCTGTATCACAATTATTTATATAGTAATTATTTTCCACAACTCCTTCACAGTGACTACCCAAACATACTTCATTCACATTTTCATCACCAGAATTTTGAACCTGACTAACGTAATCGTTTTCTTTCTCAACTTCACAATGTTTTTGCTTATTTGAACTTAAATACACTTCCCAAGGATCAACAAAACTGTAATGATCTTCTTTAGGAGGATTATACGTTGTAGTATAATAGTTATTTAAAATATAGTTGCTAGGAGAAGTAGGAGTATAATTTAAACTATAATTATTAGACATATTACTATTAGAAGGGATTTGGTGATGGAAATCATATGAATAACGGCTACTGAGGCGACTTTCTATCTGTGTAAAAAAAGCAAAAACAAAACAAAACGGTGCAAGTTATTTTTGTAAAATAGAACATCATGAAAAATAGATCATAAAAACAATACACCACATAAGTCTAAAAGAACGCATGCAAAAAGCCATATGACCCATAAATGACAGAAGCCCCAGCAGCAGTTATGAAGGATGATAATTATGCGCACGTGTAGTTAAAAAATTGGGTGTTAAAATTTTACATTATTCAGTAAAGCGTTAAATCACTTTACATACCATTTTGAAGTCGTAACACTGGATCTTTGAACACTTTTTCTAGTTGAGCTTTATACAACACAAGTTAGTTTAAGCAAACATTTAGAACAATGACATATAATTAAAAATTGCTGATCCCAAAATATAGATAAATCTTTAGTTGTTTGATTTAGAAATTGTGTTATATACCATTTCAGTGGAAAGCATAGGATGTACATGATGACAAAACAAATCCCACCAGAGTTGTAATAGTGCTTGTAATCCAGCCCCTCCACAGGTTGCCGTTACAAGTCTAGTTTCTGTATTAAATGATTGTAACCAGGGTTTGCTAGAAGCTATAAAGTGTATGATCTTCATATTTTGGCCGAATCTAAAGAAATAAATAGTTAAAAATTCAGTACAAAACTCATTAAAATAATTTTTTACTGTTTTAGTGCAGGTAAATATGAATATGTAGATGACCAAACTACATTATAGGTAAACGATAAATGTTTTGAAATATCTGTGTTTGACCATTCTTTAAAAAACATATTTAACAGTCCTTGGTCACCACCTAAAAATTAAAAAAAAAAAAATTATGAGTTAATTTAATACTGCACAATATAATGGTTGTAATGAATGCCATTTTACCATCAAATGATCCTCTAGTTCTTGCAAATTCTAATAATTCAGAAAATGTATCTTGAGAGGGTTTGTACACAAATACACCGGAATTGAAACAGTCAGGCCATCCTGGATCTGGAGCAGCTGATAATTCTTCACGTTCAAATAATTCATCACAATTTTGCAACACCTTTTACAGATAAATAATTTTGATAAAAATATGATGTAAGAAGGTAGGTATATATATATATATATATATATATATATATAGGCACCTAAATTATTTTTCTAAATAAAGTCCAACTAAAAATGTGTCTAACAATCAAATTGAACTTTGTAATTTTAGCTGATTTGATCTTGATTCCATCTTTTATCGTCAAATTAAATTATGGTATTTATTTGTATAATTTTGTGTTGTAAATTATAATTTTCAAAGTTTAATATTTTTTTATTTTTTTAAAAAGATCTTCAATAGAAAATATAAAAAAAAATAACTGATTTTCTGACCAAGAAGTATCCTACTATTTTTAGAAAACATTATTTTATACAATTTATATTAAATTATATTTTAATAATACTTTTTCAAAAGATTTTGTATGAGAAGTTAACATTATAAACAATTTTACATTAAGCCAATTTATATTACGCTTTAATTTTTATTTTTTTACACTAAATTTTGCCACAAAAATGATATTATTGTATAATACTCTTATAATTTTACTTGGGTTGCTAAAAGAATATTTGTGTACCTAATTATTACTTTAGGTGCAATATTAATAAAAATACAGTGGGAACACCTATACTATTATTTACCTATTTAATTTGATCTAAAAAAATAAATAATGATTAATTCTTAACTCTGATCTCCACTATTATCAATGTGTCACCAATATTTTAGTTCTTGTTATCTACTCCCAAGCTATAGTCATAAAAGTTAAAAGATATTATTTTGAAATAATACTATATTATTATAGAAACAAACTCGTGTACCTTATAGAATATAAAACAAGAACATTATTTCAATAAAATTTGATTTTACATTGTACTTGAGTAAATGTAAGAACGTTTTAAACGATTTATACATCAAGATTATGTGAATGTGCAGGGAACCTCAAATATTTTGGAACGACCCCAAGTATAAAATGTCTCAAGTGCTTCGACGTTAGCCTGTGTATCTAAAAATACTAATAAATAACTGTACTGTGTAAATATACATTTTTAACTACGCATGATAATCTAAACTCTAAAATAATTACCAATGATACTATTAGATATTTCATAGAAATTTATGACCAATAGTATAGGTACCTGGTTTATAAAATATATATAGTATAGTTATAAAACCGTCAAACTCCTTTTTTATATATAAACATCGTAATTTATTAGTTATTATAATATGTATTTTATATTTTGTAGACCATTTATGAATAATCGCGAATAAAATCTTTTTAAAAACACATATTTGAGCATAGGTATATCATTCCAAAGGATTAAGGAAATTCTAGGTTAAAAAGTAAATATTGTAGTAAAAGTATACAGTTTACATTATTTTGTTGTTCCAACAATAAAAGAATTGTCACTCTAGAAAATATAACCACATTTTTAACAATAATTTTTCTAAATGATATTATTATAATATTTAGACCATGACAGTTTGAGTTAGACATTTTAAGATGAATGACTTAATTATAGCCCATAGGTAAAATCAGTTTAATGAGTCATATTACTGATTTCATTGGTAAAAATATGTGTACTGACATGGGAGACATCAGGCACTACTTAAAAGTTACGCTTCTAAAATTAATTTAAATATTTTTAAATTGTTAGATAATCATTTTTTTTTTCAAAATTCCATTAAATTGCCTATATAAAATTCTGTGTAAATTGGTTGTGTATCATCCCCTTAAATAAAATTACACTATTCCTGAATTTTTAATTAATATGTTGAATGTATAGGTATTATATTACCAATATTTACCTAGGTACCTATTAAAATTTGCAAATAATGTTAATTGTTAACATATAATTGATTTTAGATGTTAAATTAAAATTAAAATTGTAACTAATCAATTTTAAGTTCACCATGATTTAAGGGGGGTAAATTACCCGAAATGGGATTCACTCCAAAATTTTATCCTTTATTGATTTGATTATAGATCTTTTTACTTTAAAATCAATTTAAAAGCCCGTTTTAACAGTTAAATTTTTATAGTTCTAAAAAATGCTTAAAAATTTCCTATACAAAACCCTTTAAACAAGAGTGTAATGTCCTTTTAATGATTCTCCTACAATTATTGTAATTTAATTATTTAAAACCAATTATTAACCAAGTATCAAAATGCATTTTTATATACAATTTATTATTAACTGCAGTACCTTCCTAGATATTTTTTATTTTCAATTTATTATATTCTTGGACCTCCCCCCAATATATAAAAACAATTTCAAAATCTGCCATTGTGTATAGTAAGTATACAGTATAGGTAATAGGTACACATACACATGATGTATTAAAGCCGTATTTAGATTATATTTTCAAAAGGGGTCCAAAATTCCAAAATATACTTCATAACTTTAGTACATATTGAATTTATATTTTGTCCACCATATAGCGATTTATCGGATTTATGAATTTTGAAAACAGATTTGAATTTATTAACAAATTACCTATCTTAGAATAAATTTTTTTATATATTCAATTTTTATATCCAGTATTTAATACTTGGTGGACTAATATATTTAATGATTTTAAATTTAATAAAACTATTTTAAAGAATAAATATTAACCAATTCAATAGTTTTCATCTGGAGTTATCCAACTTGCAGTTTTCAAAATATTTACAGTCTATGCACAACTCAATCAACGATGGATACAAATAAGCTTTTTTGTCTGTGTATAAAACTCCTTGAAAATTATATTTAACTATAGTTAGTATATATAAATTTTTTAAATAAAATTTTTATTTTTGGAAAGTTTAAAAAAAGTTTTTATAATACTATCTTTGATGATGTTTTTTTTATAACTGTATCAATATTTTCCCGCATACCTACCTATAACCTTAATTTCACCTATGATTGTTTTGACCAGTTTTACTATTGCATTTAAATCACAATATTCGTAGATAAGTATATGTTTTTTAAAGTGTTGTGGTTCATCAACTGATCGGTTATGATTAAAAATATTGATATTGATGCTAAAAGCCACTAGCTTACATAAAAAATTTTGGAAGGGGTCCGGACCCCATGGATTCCCCTCAGATACGACCTTGGTATACATATACATTTTGGTATTAAAAGAAACCCATATTTTTAAAATTGTTGCTTACCAATGTGTCTGCATCGAGGAACACGCATTTTTCGTAATTGGTAAATGTCCAGCAATGTAACTTGGTGAAAGTCACTCCAAGTTCGGGTCGACACATCAGAGCCAAGTGAGATTGGTCTTTAGAATCCAATACGTCCACCACTTTAACGTCATCGAATACGGCTTCGATTTGTAGTCTATAAGAGAGGAAAAAAGTAAATGAAAACGAATTAAAAGGGCTAATAACGTTTCGTGTTTTGACTGTAATCATACTTCATCGGTGTTGTCACACCTGGTGTAATCAATATAGCCAATTTGTGTACGGTCTTGACGGCTTTCAATGAATGTGCCAGGACTAACGCTCCTAAGGAGTAGGAATCGTTCGTGGCTAGTGTTACCCATGCTTTATCTGAAAAAAAGTTTGGAAAATCGATGTAGAACATAACTATATAGAAGAATATAATAATGAAAAATATATACGATTGCAATAAGTATAGGTTCGAAAATTATCCAAACCCGATATAAATAAGTTTGCTATTTTAAAGTAAATTAGTTTACTAGATTTTATAGGATTTTCTTGAAAATAAGGTAACTACTTTGTTGACAATAAGAAGGTACTCCTCACGCACACGGCTGTTTTTCTTTAGGCAATCCGGGATCTTAGGGGGCGTTCAGGTATTACGTAAGCACCTAGGGAGAGGAGGGGTCTGTCGTGTGCTGACATTTGCTGACAAGGGTGATGGGGGGAGGTAATACCATGTTGAAGTTAGAAGTAATAAAAAAATCTAAATATGTACCTACCTATTTTTTTCAAAAATTTTTTGAAAAATTTCAAAATATGTTATACAATTTTTCATTTATTTTGAACTAATTCACATAAAATTCAGAATATTTATTTTTATTAAATAGAGGGAGGTTGTCGGATATATGCTGACGTAATAAAGTAGTGGGGGTCTGAAAAGGCCAAAAATGTGCTGACGTAATACTTGAACACCTTCTTATACTGAAGGTTGTTGTGGAGACTAGATGATTTCGGTTTATACTCAGGTATCCTATTAAAGGATAAGACTAGTGCAGAATACGGTTTTCCAGTTACAAAATTTGATTTAGACTTTATCAGGAGTTCAAAAATGTAATTAGTAATTACTATATTATTATACATCATTTTTTCACATTTGTTTTAAGATTTGACTCTGATTTTGGATAAAGATTTTGAGCGGAACTTGGAATCTATTGTTTTTATAATAATTTTCATTTCATTATTATAATTTTTTTTTTATTCTCAGTAAACAACTTTTCGGGTAGAAAGTCGAGTAGGTCTTTTGGTGTAAAGAGCTTATTTGATAACAAATTCATTCTAGATAGTAATTTTCAATGAATTTTTCTGATTTTCTTAGTAGTATCAGTAAGCGTATAGGAAACCTGTGTTTTAAAAAGAAAACATTTTTATAATTGGAATAAATAACAAATAAAGTTGTCAAGGTTACTTATATTACTAAAATAATATTTATAGAAACGTCAAAAAATTCATTTTGACAGAAATAGTTTTATGTAAACTACCAATGTATTAATCGTTTTATAGAATGCAGTGATTTATCATTGCTTTTAAATTTAATATATTGATATATTGAGAATTGCAGAAAATAAGTGATTCAAATCAATGGATTGGAATGTATATTGTATATAATACACATAAGTATGTTCTGTCATTTGATACTGATCGGTACGATGCAAATTAATTAGAAGTTAGAGAAGAACCTCTACATAATATTATTAATAATTAATTTCAAGGATTTTAACTCCAGATAGAATCAATCGATGGTATAGATAGTGAACAAGTCAGAACTGTATTTAAAGAAGTAATTTTTGAGACACAAACGAGAATACGTACTTATATCTCGCTGAGATTTTTTTTTATAACTTGTACCTAAATACATTTTTAATGCATCATTGTTACTACTAAAGGAAAAACTTTTGGTTTAAACCTACAATATACTATCAATATTGTAATTATAACGATTATCATCAAAATAAATTATAATTTATAAAGACGTTTGGTATAAATCTAGTTTAGAACTGCCTCAAGTTTTCAGCTGTTTTATATTGAATCTAATAAATTTTAAGTCGCTAAAAATTACGGTGTAATCGAAATTGGTGGATTGACTTAGTTTAAAAGTTACAGGCATTTTAATTTCACGAATTCACCGTTTATTATCATGTGCTTGCGAGTTGTGGTTTATTTAAACATTGATTTTACAAAAAGAAAATGTACCTACCTATTGTAAGTTATAGGTACCCCAAGTAGTGTTTTACACTTTCACAGCAAATGGAATAATATTATACTTAAATTGGATCTAATCCAAGTACTCATAATCCTATGTTCAATATTAAACCTTAACTTGTCTCTAATTTTTTTCGATATTTTTGATTTTAAGAAACTTTGGCTTGGCCCTCAAACTCCTCCAAGTCGGAAATAGTTGAGGCATGAATGTTATTTTTTTAACAAACTTAACTGGACATACCAGTTTGAAAATAGTTAATAATCGAAAATGTTATCGCGTATAATAAACGGTAAATTCTACTAATTTTTAATTAGTTTAATTTAACTAAGTTTAATCGATACATTTTGATTACGTTTTTCGTAACTTAAAATACATCATAATTCATATTTGATATAAAAATGTCAGGAGGTCTTAAATAATAAAAATAAAAATTGCAGGGAGTTGTAGGAGAAGGTAAATCCTCCAACAGCTCACTTTGTTTATAAAATACTTATCCCCTTTCCCCTAAATCAAAATGTCTGAATTCCACTGATTTTTACATTAAAAGAAATAAGTCTTATATCGGAGTATACTCTACAAAATCTTAAATAAGATGACATAAGGTAGATTTACCCAAGTTCACTTATGAAATTCAAGATTAGCCAAACTTTCGTGATTTGATTTAAACAGTAATTCATGAAAATAAACAAATCGCAAACACACAAATATATATGTATGAAAGGTTCAATAAGTAATACAAATATTATATTAAAACAAATATTGATTAGACATCTCAAAGTATTATGTAAAGATAATAAGACATTTTATTAAATAATCAAAATAAAATAGCGTTGCAAGAGTTAGGATCACCAGTTTCTTACTGGAGTATTTTATTATAGGTATTAAAGGTATAATAATTATACACTTAGCGACCAGAAGATTGAATTAAAATCTCTCAGGGAGACATAGTACAAAAAATATGCTGAATACTGAATGAACGAAGAATAAATAAATAGCCTATTTTAATGTAATTTATATCATATTTACAATCTTAATGTTTTGAGATGGAATCAGTTAAAATATATGAGAAGCCTGGTAATAAACCACAAATCTGTCTAAGTGTGAATGGTGCTACAAAGTCAAATGATGTAGTATGACATGTATTATGTTGTCATGTTCACATAAAATATTCAACTGTCCATAATTTAAAAAGAAGGCATATAAGGCCATAGAACGTAATGTATTGGCTGGACAATAAACTTTGTTTTAATCATTTTCTGAAGTCCGACCATAGCAGAAATTTGTCCAAGTTATACGTGTTAAAAATACAAAAGAAAATATAATACCTTGTTACTTTTTGAAAATAAAAATTTTAATTTTTACAACAATGAAGTAGCAAATTTATCAGATATCAACATAACAAATGTTGTAAATATTACATCTCAAATTCATACACTATTATGAGTAGCAAAAGTATGATCAAAAGATAAAGTCAGTAATATTAAACAATGCAGATCCTTATAAAATCACGGATTAAAAAACAACATTATAACAAGCCAATATATATTCAGGATCATCAATTGTTTCATACTAAACATTCTATCAAGGAGATTAGTCAATGCAATTTCAGCATCAGCAACTCTGTCATATCATTACAAATAACGTCTTATAAGTTATACACCAACATTTAAATTAACGATGACGTTTGTTGAATTTGATCAAAATAATTTAATTTAATTTATAATATTAATAAAAATGAACAAAAACCTTACAGATTCAGTATCAATCATAAACAATGAAGTGATTGGTGCACTGGATTTTCAATAGAAGCCGATTACCGATAAGCTGAACTATTCAAAAACCTGCACCATGAAAATACACGACTAAATGCAGGTATTATCTGCCATATCAAAAATATATGATCCACTTGGACTAAATAATAGATAATCACTAAATATTTTGAAACACTAGCATGAGAAATTCAAATTGCATGAGATAAATTGTTATAACGACTTATGAAACATCACCAAAATCAATATTTCACGTCAGGTAACATCACTAATTTTCGACTTTCATAGATTTTGTGATTCTTTTTTGATTTTTCGAACGCGAAAGGGCAAGAATATGGAGTAAGAATACATTATGTTCGGTATAACGATAACAAAGGAAATATTAGGTACAACTCGACTGCTAAATCAATATTCGGTGCACGTTAAGAGCATAACCTGATGACCTGACTTAACTAGGGGTGGACGATTTAGTGTCAATTTCGTATCATCCGGCTTCTGATTGGTTCTTGATAAATCCGATCATCGCAACACTGCGATACGCATGAACGCACGTTTATGCGTTCATTTTCATATTTTTTGAACGATACGCGAATACCACTCGTTTTTGTAAAATAGAACGTGAACGTGAACGAGGTTCATATTTTTAAGGAATTTTAACGATTTTCAGACCATTCAAATTAAATTAAAATATATTAAAAATTCCCTGTAAACTTTATAAGATTTAAATATAATACTCAAAAGTGCAATTTCCTTAGGTCCGCTATAAAATGAAAACGATAGTTTCTATGTATCAGTAATTTTTTAGTATATACTCGTATATAAGAAAAATGTATATTTTGTTAATAATTGATTAATTAAAATGAACGACCTGATGAATGCGTTCATTTATTTAAAGAACGTGTTCTTTTTAAATAAATTTGAACGTAACTACGTGAACGAGTTCATGTTTTATGTATTGAACGTGAACGTGAACAAATTCAATTTTTAAGTAAACGTTCCGAGTATTGGTAAGTACTTACCAAAAAATATACCCACCTTACCAACAAAAAAGTTGAATTTATATATTTCATATTCACACTAAATAATCACTCTATTAAAGTGTCAATACTGTCAACATTAGTTTTAAATTTTAAGCAGAACTAAAGATTTTCTACAGAGCGGGTCTTAGGTTGGAGCAAGGTCTGTGGCAGGAATATAAGCAAATGAAAAAAAAATAAAAGGTCTTTCACTATTTCTGCAACACAGTATATTTTCTAAAATGTTGAGGGGCCTTTGTAAGAACGGGGGGCTGGTTGCAGGGAAAATGTGAGGCCACAAAGTCCTACAAAAGTGTGAGTAGGGATTTCGTTAGGCCCTGCCTAAGGCCGGCTCTGGATTTCTAATCGTTACGTCATGTACACCAAATCTTCTGGTAGAAAATATGATCAGGGTGGTACTATGAAGAGGTAATTTTTCGATAATCGTGAAATAGAAAATTATCGAAAAACAAAGTAAAAATATATAGTTTAAAATGGCCATTTCCCTGTAATTCCGAAAATAATGGTTCTATAAACTTGAAATGTTCACAGATTACCTATGTATTTTATACATTACCTATATTATGTATCTATTATGTTGTTATATTATTGAACATTTTTTTTTGTAAATTTTTACTGTAATATCTCTGCTAAAATCATTTTATTGAAAGAAATATTTTATCATTTTTTTTTTAAATTCAATAAATGTATTAATTTATTATAGCTAATATACTATCCGACAACCAAAATTCCACCCTTAACTGGTCGGTTTTTTTCTTTTAAAAAAATCAAAGAACTATAGGTTTATACCATGAAGTTTGAACTACACGAATAGCACGGACCATTTCAATGGTAAATAATATAGTATTTGTTGGTATATGTGTATTAAAATTATTAATTTAGCAGAAGATTGATCACTTTATGTTCTTATGTCCGTAATAAAAGATTTATATAAACTTGTTATGATGTTATAATGTGAAAACGATGTGATAATACAGCTCACTACGTATACACTATACATGTTATGGTGTCTAGGGCTGGGAGATTATTTCGATTAATCGATTTTTCGATTATTTTTTGTTCATTTGAAATAATCGATTAATCGATTATTCGAAGTATTCGATTAATCGATTTAATCTATTCGATTAATCGATTAATCGATTATTCGAGTATTCGAGTATTCGATTAATCGATTATTCGATTATTTAATTTCTGTTTTTACAATAACCAGTAGGTATAATAGGGGTGAAAAACTAACAATTATAATAATAATGCCAGAGACTTGAAAGTCAACAGAAGTCTTACGGAAGTATTTTACTGACGTGATAAAATTTGTAATACCTTTTGATAATGTATATATAAAAAAAAAATGTTTCCAATAAAATAGATAATTGTTGTGTGATGTTAAACGATAAAATGACCAATTTTTTGCAATTTTTTTTTTTGTTGTTATTTTTCGGTAGTTAATTATCGTTTATTAAGGAAAAAATATTTCCTTCATTTCATATAAGTACCTATTATGTTTTATTGACTATATCATAAGTCAATATGTCCAAAAATCAACCCATTACATACAAATTGGGAACTTGTACACAGAAAAATAAAATAGTTGTATGAAAAAATATTTTATTATGATATTTTTCCAATTAATATATTCAAAAAATGATATATTGAATGAAAGGTATGATCGAGTAATTATTCTCTACAGGAAAAAAGGTACGAGTGTAAAGTCTACTGGTCGAAATTCTCTATCTATTAAGAGATTTTCATCTAGTATGCAGATTAGGTGTACGAATTTCACTAGTATATAATTATATACAATAATAAATTGACGATTTAATCGATTTACAGTATTCTATATACCTACCTAAATATAATACATCAATTATCCTAAAATTCAATCAATTGATCACCCAATAAAATTATGATTAATCGATTATTTCAAATGAACAAAAATAATCGATTAATCGAGTATTATATTAATCGATTTATCGAGTATTCGAATAATCGATTAATCGATTAATCGATTATTCGAATACTCGATTATTTATCCGATTAATAATCGTCGACTCACCCAGAGGATTTTGAATAATCGATTAATTCGAGTTAAAATAAAAAATAATCAATTATTTGAAAAAAAAAAAAATCTCCCAGCCCTAATGGTGTCGCGACAGTTGACAATAGGCAAAATGGCAAACTTTAAATGTAAATAATGTTGTAGTCAATTTCAATAATTTTTTCAAGCGAAAACCTTCCTTGCTGTGCTCCACTCTACAATGAAATATTGTAGATCTTTACGTTTTTAATACGATATAGACTTAATGTTGTAGTAACTTTGTAGCTACCACTATGGCCCATGACGTATTATTATTGGGTAATTTTGTGTATAATGTATCGGTCCAATAGTCCAACTAATATGGGCCCGTAATTTTAACTAGGTATAAATTATGTCTATTTTTAAAATATTTTTATAATAATTTGGTCGACATTTCATCGATAAAGACACTGTTTATTAAAAAATTATATAAGAATATAATATAAAATTATTTATGTAATTTACAGAATATTACGAGTATAAAATTTAAAACATCAAATTGTTTCAAAATTCCAATGTAAGCAACGCTTAAACTGCTTATACACACCCCACGCCACTGGTCAGTTATCAACAATCCAGAAAATGGGAAAACTTGATACATTAAGTAATGAAGAACTTCAGTACGCAACAAATACGTGATATAGAATCGCGCAAATAGAACATTTCGCTATAGAAAGATTTAAACTTAAAAAAAATCAAGTTGTAAAAAACAAGTAAACTATTATGTTGTTTATTGACAAGAACAATATGTTACAAGTAGAAGGTGGGCTCATATATGCAACGATCTTAGCAGACAGGAAAGATATTATGTTAATAGTAATTTGATCGTTTTAATATATAAAGTATATATATTACTCTTTAGGTAGGTATCTACACCTAAAATGTACTAGTTCTATGTGCTACCTACATTATTATTTTATTAATACTTAATATTTCATTTGATTGATTTCAGAATTTTCTATAATAAAGGATACCTTCTAATTTATTTTTTATTGAATCTCAGAAACTTTTAAATATTAGATAATGAAAAGTAATTGATATTTTTAATATTACAAAAGCCTGAAAAATACTTGTTTGTGAACAGTTTTATCGGGAATAATTTTAAGTCATTAATGCACTATTTACAATGAAATTTCATCAGAAATAAATCATTTACAAATAATAATGAAATAAATTTAAACGAGTACCTACTTAGTAACGATAAAGTTGTAATAATTACTTTGTGATTTATATTTAAATACACCGAAAAAGTAAAATTGTTTATTTTTTATATATCAATTATAACTATCATGTCCATAGAGATATTATGGATGTTTAATAATATGTACATAGATATAGTAGTTTCGTTTTTATTTTTATTTTAAAAATTAAATTAAAATAATCTTTGGTATGGCTCAAATCACTCGTCTTATAATAATAGTTTTGAAAATGTTTTTATTGGTATACATGATTGAGGAAACGTTTTTGTACAACGAATCTAAAGAATGGACGGAATCTATGGTCCATTACTGGTCTACGTTTGGCTTCTTTGTAGTCGTAGAATATTTTGCAGACAAGTATTTGTTAGATATAAAATATATCGAAATTTCCTGTATATATATAAGGATATTTATTAAAACTTATAAATTTATAAAATATATTATATATTATATACCTATTAAATTTATAAAAACTAGGTATAACAAAATGTTGTATACTATTATATTTATTATTTATATGGTTTAAATTTACTGGAAAAAAGTAGTATCGAAGGTATCTATTTTTTTTTCAAATATTAGCATAATAAAATTATAATACGAGTATATAATATTATATTATATACAGCTTGAACAAAAATTAGATTATATTAAACACAGCTGCAGGTGAGTGAACAGGGTAAAGGATGTGCAGGAGGACCGTGTAAAGTCAGTGCAAATCGTTTGCGTACATTTTATATTTTTTTTATCTAAAAATATTTTAAAATATCTTAAGATATATCAAACAGCCACCCACAAATAAGACAAATGAGATACGAATTTCAGTATAATAGAGTCCTGGAGAACTGAATGGCATAACTCATTTCCAGATATATATGATAGAATGATTGATTTCACATTAAAGGGATCTCTCCCGCAAGGACACGGTGGTTATAACCAAAATAAATGCTGTACAGATGGAATTTATCCGAATCTCCTTCTTGCGATTGCGGAGTAAACTATCAGTCTATCGGTCACATTATTTCAGACTGCCCTATCAGCGTGTTCCAAGGCACCACAAGAGATATTCTGTTATCTAGTTAAGAAGCTAAACCGGATTAAAAACCTACACATAGATCTATAATATTGAGTCATCCATATCTCTTATAAACTTTACCAACAGATACCACTTACCACTTTGACTACTGCTGTTCGTTTTTTTTTTTTTTAGTCTTTTTTATTTTTTATTATTATGTTAAATGTTTTTACTGCTGCTGGATGTACCATACCATACGAATAAATAAATAAAAATTAAAAATCGATAACTCGCTTGCGCACAATAAAAATACTAATTTATTAATTTTTTTCCCCATTTACAGGACTTATTTGTTCTATTGTTTTAAACTATATAGAGTAAATCAGCCCAAATCACAGTATAAATTACCAACCTATTAAATGATTTATGCAGTGATGCATAATAACTATAATAATAATTTATGTTGATAAAATTATATTAAGTCATAAGTTCTAAGTTTTAATAAAGAAAGAAGGAATATATACCTACATTATGCTTTTTTTTTTCATAGGTAGATAAAAATTATGTGCGCATACCAGTTCTCGGTTTGGTATACTTTTCCCAGGTAGCTAAAATCTGTGTGCACAATCGAATTTTGTTTTTTTTTTTTGGGCAAACGAATCGTAAAATAAGTAAATGTGCGCAAACGTGTGAAGCCTGTAAAGTGGAGGTTGAGAATTATGGGGACCGATCCCAATAATGAGTAATGGAAGAAATGGCGAAAAAAAAAAACAACACAGTTTTAATTAAATATTATACGAATTATGATTGTTTTTTTTTCTTTTACAACTTTTCACTAAATATGCTTTTAAATCAAATATTCGGATATAACCACTTCCACAGGTTGAGAATAACTGATTTCTAGTCAATATATCCTACAGACTACAATAAACAATAATTAATAAATAATCTAGGTGTTTTAATATTCCTATTTAATTTTTAGATTGTTCGATTGGTTACCATTATACCAAGAAATTAAATTTGTCGTTTCGTTTTGGATTTATTTTGAATATCAAGGATTATATATCAAATTAGTGAACCCAGTGATACAAAAAATTTGCGCGATATCCTATTGTCTATCGTCTGCTACAGACGTTATGTTTATGAATTTTGGAAACGTTTTTTGGAACTTTATAAGGGATTTGTGATCTTTAATCGTTGTAGTAGGTGTTTAATTTTCACAATTTCATAATTTAAAGAATAATTTAATAGAAAAAAAAAATATATATAATTATATGTATACCTATTATAAAATATTTATTGAACAATTTAGTATCTACCAGGAACATTCAATCTTTATTATATGACTAATAATACTGTGTCGAATGCAACTATTTATATAGAAACACAACAAATCGGTGCGAAAAAGACGCCACAATAATAACGAGATTATTCAAATACCTACAACAAATTATAAGGTGTCAGATCTTACAAATATAAAAGAAAAAATTTTACAAGAAGCAGTATATATTGAATTTACTCAAATCAATTTATCGAAATATTAAAAAGAATCAGTTTTATTGGCATTGGTATATTATACATAAAATACATATATTTGCACAAACTTTACTTTTTTCGACATTTTCGATTTATTTTTTAATAACTACTGGTTACTACTCACTGACAAATTATATGAAAATAATAAAATATTAGATTAGACAGTATTTACTTATATTAGATATAGGTAACATGATTTTAGTTTAAACCTATAATATTTCTGGTTCATATTATACAGGTATTGTATACTATTTACGTTTGCAGGAGATCTATATCACATTATTATAAAAACAACAAATTTTTTAATTAATACGTACATACCTACAAAAAAATGTTTTGAAAAAAAACATTAAGTAATAATTTATAACTTTATAATCAATTGTTTATTCATATATTATATATTCATTGTATATTCTCGTGAGTTTAAGTTTGATTAATTAAAATAAGTACTGAATTCTTAAGAAAAAATAAAAAATAAACAACGATCAATAACCTGATTATTAATTACTATAATAATTTAATAAAATATACATTTTATTGGCTATAGATAACAGCTATCTACCTATTTCATAATATTATTTTTCATTAATTAAATTTAGCTTGTCAAATAGTTAATATGTTTTATTATATTTGTTAATATATAGGTACTTGTACAATGTACATGTATAAGTTGTAAAATACATTTTAGCTACATCAAGTGTTGTCATATAATTAGTGATACGTATATACCTATACTATCTAATTTCACTATTGACTATCCCACAATATTGGATATACCTACTGAGTACCATTTTTGAATACTATTTTTAAAAATAATTGGTGTATTATAAATTACAATTTAAATATTTTGAAATATAATTATTTTAATAACCAGATTTAAAATGAAAAATCACGAAAATATGCAATTTTTTTAATTAAATAAGTTCGAAAATGTTTATCAACATTTTTGAAAAGTACACAAAGCATCATAATAACATTTTCACATAATATATTCAGTCATTGAGTCATATATAATATATTGAACTCTATGGGTACTCCTGATAATTATATATATTATTGTTCAATAGTTTACTATTAAAAAAATATTCATTACTATTAATGATATAAAAGTATAGTAATTTCAATAGTAAATTACTGGAATTTAATAGTTATTAAATTAGTATTAATATATATATTATATATACTAAGTATTACATATAAATAGTTTTTTTTTACCAAGGGATATTTTACACGTATTTCAAGGATTTTACTATCAAATAGGGTCCACAAATGTAATGTAATATTTTACCAAGCTTTTTCTATTTTATATAAACAAATTAAAAATAATAATAATTTTAGTGCTTTTTTTAATGGTATTTATTGGTTTTTATTAGTCATCGTCTACAATTTTTGTCTTTTATTTGTCTTAAAACTATGTTCTTTAAGTCTGAATAATACGGTATCTCCTTAAGATCTAAATATTCTCAAGAATAATTATTACTTATTGTTTTGCATATCGTATATGGTACAAAGTCTGCAAATATCAAATGCTCCTAATTTTTGTTTATTCATTTGTTCTCACAATGAATGGATATAACTTATATCTAACTATAGAGTCTGCATTTTTTTAAATATATTTTTATTAAATATATGCTGCTGTACGGAGGTAAGTAATGTTAACGTTTTGTAACCCATGGAATCTATAAATACATTTATTTATATATTATATTTTGATGTTTGACATTTGAAATAATATAATTATAAAGGCGCGTACACACTTGAGCATTTTTATGCGATGCACAGGTTGCATGTATGAACATTCGGATGAATTTCGTTCGTTCGTGTGTACAGGGCGTGCGACGTACGCCGTGTGTCGCACAATATTTACCCGTTCCGCATTCGCTCGAATAATATCCAGCTATCATTCGCATTTTTAGTTTCAGCATTTCAGTTTGAATTTCAGTTCAGCGTTTAATATTTTATTTTTATTTTTATTATTATTATTATTATTTTTATTGAAATAATCATGAGTGATTACCTCCAAATAGCCTGTGCTGCATTTATAGTTATGCACGAACTAATTAATAAAAAAAGAACTCGACGTTATCGACGATGGTGGATTTCAAAAATGTACAAAAATACGGACAGAGGGTTAAATTTGATGAACGACATGCAGTTTGACGAAAATATTTTGCATTTTCAAAATTTCACACGTATGTCTTCCGAAGATTTTGAA
>JAIPRL010003387.1:0-19675 GCA_025469235.1 Pemphigus obesinymphae | reverse complement strand
ACGATGGTGGATTTCAAAAATGTACAAAAATACGGACAGAGGGTTAAATTTGATGAACGACATGCAGTTTGACGAAAATATTTTGCATTTTCAAAATTTCACACGTATGTCTTCCGAAGATTTTGAACATTTAATTAACCTCATTGGCCCAAAAATCGTGAAGCAAGATACAAATATGAGATTTGCGGTTACTATGAAAGTAAGGCTAGCTATAACACTGAGATTTCTTGCCACGGGAGAATCATATACAAGTCTACAGTACTTGTTTAAAATTTCTAAACAGATTATTTCAAGAATAATTCCTGAAGTGTGTATTGCAATAATCGAGGTGCTGAAAACATATGTAAAGGTAATACAATTTTCAAAAATGTATAAATATTAATGAAATATATTTTTATAATTATAATAGAAAAAAAATATATATCTTTAAACATTTCTGTTGGTATAAAAAGTCAGTCAAAATTAGGTTATTTCACCAGCATTCGACGCACAACACAAAACCAAAATGAGCGTCCACACGGCGACTCGAATGCTCGCGGTGTTCCTTTGAGCATGACCAAGAAACCGACAGTGATCGGAACGCGTGCGAACGCTCACGCACGGATCCGAATGCTCACCGCACACCGTCCACACGGTCGCATATTGGTCGCATATAGTCCGAACGCGAACGTACGTGAGCATGCGACAAAAAAATGCTCAAGTGTGTACGCGGCTTAATAGATACTCATTCGAGTGATCTACCCGAATCAGCTTTTACAATGTATATTTCTCTGTGAAAAATAAAAACTAACTATAAGAAGCCGAGCAGAAATTTGGAGGAAAGAGCTTGATAGAAATTTGGTTCCAGTTGGTACTTTTAAGTAAGCATTATTCGATTTTTCAGTAGTTTCCTTAAATGTAAAGAAAAACTCCTTTTTATGATGGAAATATTTTATAAATGTAGGGAAAAAAATTAGACAGGTAACAAATCAAATTACTTCAGTTATCTACTTTTTTTTTTAAAAAAAGTTATATTATTATTATATTACACTGAAGCTTCGTTCAGAACCGTTTTGTTAAATGCAATGATTTATCATTATTTTCAAATGCAATAAATGTACGAAGAATATCCTATTCGATAAGTGAAGTACTTTCCACTTATCCATACATCCGAAAAGCTAATTGCACATTTTTAATTTAACGTGTTATTTCAAACCACATAACAATTAATTATTTATTATCAGCATTTGAAATTGAAAACAAATATATAATTATTTTTGAAAACTTTCATAAAATTTACGTGAAATACCTAATTATAAATAATATACCTTCGATATTATAGTGTTAATAATATTATTTGATTATACATTAAGAGTAAACACTACACATGCATTACAAGTACTATATATTTATGTACGTTAACTTATTTTAATTGCAGGTACATGCTACGTAAAATGTACATACCTAATATATAATATAATATGTTTATTTTTATAAAATATTAGGAAGGGCTACATGGGTCATTTTTGGGTTATCTTCATTTAGCAAGGTAATGTACATGTTTAATGTAACGAATTATAAATTTGTTTAAAGGTACAATTATAATATTATAGTCAGACTTTTGACTTTGAATATAAAAATATACCTACCTAATAAGATAAGATACATTTGAGCCATTAAAACGAATATCCAAAGACCTTCAGGTACCTAAATATTGTATTTTTGTACATTCAAACATAAAATAAAAACATATTCTCTTCGAACAATATTAATCTTAATGATTATTTATGTTATTTATGATTATCGGGGTTAAAGTTTATTAACGTACGGATATTAATATTTGAGAGAGACTGACTGTGTATAAGTGTACTATTAAAACAATCATTTTGTTACTAGACAATTATTGAATTATAGATGACCGATGATGGACTAAAATATAATAAATAGAATACATGTTATCAAATAGTTCACATCACAAATTTGACGAATTCATTGCATAAGAAAATTGGTTTTGGATAATATTTAACTCTAATATTTGTGAATTAAGAAACATACCTATTACAAAACAAATTATAGATAACAAAATTATCTAGTGCACTAGGTACGTTACATTTACATTTTTTAAAATAAAAAAAAATTCAGTTTTTTAACAACTTATATAATAATTGCACATATTTATCAAAAAACGGCTCCATAAAATGCTAAATAATATTGTTCTTTATAATTCATTTTTTTTTCATATTTTATGTTTTGAACTTGATATAATCAGAAATTCAAAAGTATATTTTCAATACATTTTATAAATACATATAAATAAATAATAATGAAAAAATTATATTGAAATTAAATTTTTCTTATTAAAATGCATATAAACATTTTCCAATTGTTAGGTTTTCATTTTTCTTAACATTTTCTATATATATCTTACATAGAATTAATTGAAAACTTTTAGAAAAAATGTAAATCCAATAATTTAAAAATAGCCCTTGTGTCAATGAATTTTTATTATCGTGTAATCACGATATTTGTTTAAAAAAAACATGTTTACGAATTTTTCATTTACTTATATATCAATTTGAGAATATCATAGAAAGATGAAATAAAAATAAATTATAAAGAATAAAATCGTTTAGCATCCTACGTAGCCGATTTTTGTATATGTATTTGTATATGTGCATTTTTACACGTTTTATGAATTGTTAAAAAAATCAAAATTTTTGATTTTTTATAAATAACTACTAAAAATAAATATATAAAAAAATGCTATTTAGGGCACTAGATAATGTTATTAGCTAATTTGTTTTTTTCGTTTTGTATTTCTAATATATTTGTAAGTTGATAAAAATGAAAAATGCTAATACAAGTTTTCTATTGAAAGTTTGTAGGTACCTACTCTTAAGACGTCCTCTTAGTTATATATTATAATTTAATATTTACTTCGTCCACTTAAAGTCTTCGACAATGGATTTTTCAAGCTCTAAAAAAGTTTTGACAGGAAGATATCCCCAATTTCCCAAATGAACGGTGTTAAGCTTGTTTAATTTTAATTTTGAAAATAGTTCTGTATTTATTATATTTTCTATACTTTTACCAGACGATTTAAAGAACTATTTTTTTCTAAATAAAAGACGATTATAATTTTTATTTTTTATGAATTTAATAGGCGTACAATAAAAAGCTGTATATACTCGTATATATTTATTTAATTTTAAATCTATCTGGTAAAAACACAGTTTAACTTCTTATCTTCAATTTTGCTCAGATGTATTATTTGGCTAAACGTATCCAGCGAGCCATAATAATGGAAATTTAATTGCATGTTTATTATAGAATGTAATAATATAGTTCGATAGACACGTGCTCTGGATGACTTGTGCTTGCGAGTATAGCAACAGAGTAATGGCCTGGCCAATGCATATTCACACTAACGACAGTTTATATCGCATACAACAACAATACAAACCCGAGCAAGTTTAAAAATTGCCTATCCCAAAATCTTTAGAAAATACGTGAAAACTGGAGGATTTTCCTTATAAGGGGCTTCCACACCATACGATTTTAAGGAGTATTATGTAGGCAATTTTTCATTCTTTCATCGACGGTACGGCTTTGTGTTTGTATGAATACGATACGCCGTCCAACGTGGACTATACAGTATACACTACTGTTGCACTATAACGGGTTTTATACGTTTTAATCATTTCGATTTGTAATATTTCATAACATTAATATTTGTAATATTTGTAATATTTCAGTGGAACATATTCAGTTGAACTGCACGTCTATTTAAATATCTTTATGTTAACCAATTAAAATAAAAATTGGATAAGAGTAATTTTTCTTCACATTTTATTATTTATTAAATTAAACTTTTAAAATTACCAGCTACTTTTTGTCAGAGCAAAACTTCAAGGTAAGTATTTAAATATACCTACATCCAAAGGCGTAGCCAGATCGAGGGTTAAGGGGGCTATAGTCTCCACCCATTGATCGTGTTTTTTTTTTTTTAGCTATTCATGCTAAATTGATTGCAGTTATTTAGTGATAGTTGTAGTTTTGTTATATTCTGTGTTTGTAATTATTGTAAAAATGTAAAATCTAATATAATTATGTACCTATAACATTTTATGATAATATATTATCGTTCCTAACTTTTAGTGTACAATTTAACTCCATTAAGAATCTGTTATCAAGTTCAGTAGATCAGTTTCACTTCTCATTTCTACCGTTAATTGTTATGTACTAAACACCATGTAGAAATTAATGTGGAATGTGGATCATAGTTTTATTTTTTTTTGTAATTTCAGCTGTTTTTTTGTACTTATTACATTTTATTCATTTATTTTTTTAACAACAATTATTATAAAATTAATGATAAAGGAAAAATGTATGAACACGATCATTGTAATATAATAAAAAAGAAGAGTTAAAAAAAGACGACGTTGTTCAAATGTTTGATCAAAATATTCCTAGAAGATTGAAGTTAGCAGTTGTGGGATCCTAATAGTTAAAATAAAATATTTATTATAATGATACAATATTTTATATATGTAATAGAAAATTAATATATATTATAAAAGTATATAAAAAGAAAATATGTCTAGAATATTCACAAAATATTTATAAAGGTAAAAAATGGTTTCGTCTATAAGTCATCATCAGGTTAACCTACATTATTACGCTACGCATGCGATTTTTAAGGGGTTTATGAAAATTTAAGAAATATAAAAATCTTATCATTTAAAAATATTTAAGTACCTTTTAAAAGTAATTTAAAAATAGATATGTGTTAGTGCAACTTTTTATTGTTGTGTAATCACCGATATGTTTTAAAAAAGCTATTTTGTGAGAAAATATTGTTCTCGGGCTGTAGTTGTAATTAAAAAACCAAATTTTGACATAATATTTTAGACAAAATTATCTGTGTTCTACTTTCGTCTCTTTTTCCATATGACAAGTATCACTAATATTATGCCATCTGTAAAAATCTCCCCAAAAATGGTTTTTACAAAATTAGTAACTTTTTTAAGATTTTATGTTTTTTTGAAAGACGACGGTAGCACACAGATTATTTAATAAAAAATATTGTGTCAAAATTTAATTTCTTTATCACAACTATAACTGAAAAACATTTTTTTCTCACAAAATAGTTTTTTTTTGATAAAATAATGCATATGCCGAAACTATAGTAGTTTATAACTAATAATAGTTACCTTTACAAATATTTTACGAATACTCTAGGCATATTTTCTTTTTATGTATTTGTTATAATATATATTAATTTTGTATTATATAATATATAAAATATTGTTGTTTTTATAATATACTAGCTGAATTACCCGGCGTTGTCCTGGTTAGATTATTCTGTTTTAAATATTTTTTTTAATCTTTAGAAACTTTTCTGTATACAACATGGCAATCCCGTGCAATTTCGTTTACCCCAGTGTTTAGTATTTTACATATTCAATTTGCTTAATCTATTTGAATAAAATTGATGAAGATTGTTTAAAAATATTTTATATATTTACAAATACCACAGAATTCAACATGAATGCCATAATGCCACCTATGGTACACAAACTTCAGAAGATCAATTATTCATGAACTTCTCAGAAGGTTGTAACGATCAATTATTCATGAACTTTAAAAAATATTGGGGGAGGGGGTCTGCAATTTTGGGATTATATGTCATTAAAAATTATTTATTTTTAATTGTTATTATATTTTGTGTTGTATAATATCCAACATTAAACCAATATACTTTTTGACACTTTTAAGTGCATACAAGAGAATGATGGAGGTATTTTTTTTTAAAAATGTTTTTGGTTAATTAGATATTGTGTCCAAAATGTTGGAAGGACTTTGGAAAAGTTTTGGAAACGTAAACGGTATTTATTATTATATAAAATATGAAAATGAAAAAAGTGGTTCCATCATTCCCTCGAGTAAATAATGAATAATCTTCATATACATACGTTTTCAAAATTATTATCAGAGTACGCATCGTCTCGAATTTTTGGAATCAGAATGAGTAGTTTTTAAACAAAATAACGGTAGTGTAGATGCAAAAGTAGCATTTATTAAATTTATCTTTAAATCTGTTGATATTTTAAGTACCTATTGGTCTTATAGGTTTTTTAAAAATGTTTATGTAGTATTACTAGTTTCAAAGCCAGGAGATAGCTAGGGGAAGTATTCATGCGTCCACCACTCCCTCCAAGTTTATAATTTTTGGTTTAAGAGGATGTCAACGCGGCTATTTTTAAGGGGTTCAAAATAGGACATTTTTGGAAAATTTGAGGAAGAATGAAAATACAACAGTTGAAAAATGTTTATATGCATTTTAAAAATGAATAATAATTATTCCCATAACTATATAACTTTTTATTGTTATTTTTTCATGAATTTTTATAAAATTGTATTGAAAATATTACTTTTGCATTTCTCATTTATTACAACTTAAAAACATGTTTTGTAATATGTGCGTTTAAATACGTTTTATGAGTTCTTAAATAAATCAATATCTCTTGAAAAAATTTAAATATCAAAAGAAGGCTACATAGGGTACTAGATATAATGTTGTTATCTAGAATTTATTTTTCGTTTTATATTTATAAGATGTTTGTAAGTTGTTAAATATGGAAAATACTAATATGAGTTTTTCATTAAAAATTGTTTATGCTAATATCCTTTTAAGTATTTCTTAAGCGTGATATAACCAGGAGTAATTGGCATTGAACAACATCCATATGGAAGTACATTACCATAGAATGCATTACTATAAAAACGATAGCTAAACAGTAATTAATACTCATTGTTTTAATGTGTAAAAATACGTTCTATTTATAATAATAGATATTATAGCCAAAATCTGTTCTACTGACCACATAACTATGTCAAAAAATTTCACTTTTATCGTGCAATCTAATGCACTCGGTTTTTTTTAGATAATAACGATAATATGCCTAATAATGAGCCATTTATTATTTATTTTATTTAGTACATAGTTTCCTTATTTCAGCGTAAAGAAAAATTACCTTTTATATCGGAAATATTTTATAAATATGTAGAGGAAATAATAAAATAACCTGCAAAATAATACAATTGCCATGGTTATACCTATTTTTTTTTTAAAAAAATATTATTATTACTTTGCTCAGAATCCTCTGTTGAATTAAATGATTTATCTTTGCTTTCAAATTTAAAATATTAATAATTCACTATTCTGTCCGGTGACAGAATGGACAATAGACTAACTTCCATCATCTTGTATCTGGACTACTTTTTTTTGCTCGTTTTGTATGTCTGTATGTAAATATTATGGATTTTTTATACGAAAAAGTACTCTAATCGTAATATGTTTACCAGTAAAAAATTTGATCTAGTTGGTATTTTAGAAAGATCATTTTTGATTTTCTTAATAATTTTTAACACGTAAGAAAAAAATATTAAAAAATGATTTAAAAACACGATTTTGTTTGGTTATTTCTTTGTAATTCTGTATTTTAGTACAAAATTAATGTAAACATTTTTCGAAAATATTTTCCTAATTTCGTGCTACGTATTTATAGTAATTATAAATTTTGTGAATTTTGAATTTTAGGTCATAAATTTTTGTAGTCGTTAAAAGTTTTTGGACAAAGTTCATTATTTCGGTATAAAATGACGAATAAACGGACTCAAATAAAAAACCCTCGGAAAACCATTTGAGATTAGGTATGACAATATGCAGTTTTTATTTGAAAACCATTTTTATATTTAGACTGAAATACAATAGTGACAAAATAATTGTGTTAAAAATTTCTACACTTTATGCCAGGCTGTAGGCATAATAAATGTGCTAATTTTAAAGTTGTCTATAATAACAATAATAATTCTTAGAAGTCAACATTTTTTATAATGACATTATTTCTCAATTCCACAGAAATATGTCAATAAATTAAATTAGAATCCTCATCAGTCGTACGTCTCTTTAGTGAAGTTTTTAAACGAATCATTTGTATTCTTGTACTATTAAATAATATATATAGCAAGGGTGGGCAATTCAAAGTAACTAAAGATCCTGAAATAAAGTTGTATTTTTTATTATTATATGAAACAAATTCATTAATATATATTTTATGTCTATGATAAGAACAAATATCTAAGTTTAATATAATATGTTTTATTATTAAACATTTCTCCAAGATACAATTTACCAAACTACTTTTACTATATTTGAAGTAAATTGTAGTAAAATTTTCGAGGATAAAAATGTCGAAAGGCCGGTTATAGCCCGCGGGCCGCCAGTTACCTATCCCTGGTATATAGTAATCAGTAGACATTGGGTACCTACGCATACGCATGCCATTGATTTTATGTGCATGACGGTAGTAGGTAGGGATTTGTTTATTATTAACAATAAATGTCAAATCTTTCATTACATTTTTTATCAACAAATAAATATTACTTTCGATAAGATTTCAAAATTACGTACTTTTTGAATGATATAAAAATATAAAATGCGATTATAATTGCAAATTGCAAAAAAAGTTTTTTCCACCATCTAAATTAATATACCTGGGTTATTTATAAATATACCTAATATTAGCTGGTACCTATATATGTGAAACCGAAATATGTCGTATGCATGGCTACTGAAGGGCATTAAAATATATTAATGAAGTTATACAAATATAAATTAATAATTAACAGGTTGAGACTTCCAATCTATGTAATAATAATAATGTAAAAGTAAATTATAAGCATTCTTTGGTTATTAGCTACTTATTATTGTATTGGTTTTATAATGATGTGTTTATTTATGTATGTATAAGTAAACGTAAAACTTATTCGGGTAGAAGGATCTAGGAGTAAAGTAAGTGTTCGGATATCGATGTTTCTTATAGGAAATTCGTTCTAGTTGGTAGTTGGTACTCTAGTTGGTAAGAGGTAATTTTTTGATTTCCTATGATCGAAAATTATTATAAATTGGAAAATGAGAATACTAGAATCTTGAAATTTACACCAAATATTTACTATAACACTATATTGACGTCATAAAATTAAAAAAATTTCTTGATCACTTAATTTCGTATAATTTTGAACTTTATTCTATTTTGTTGTATGCTTTATATACACCTTTTTGAGTAGGAGTTCAGTAGAATTTTTTGGGTACCTAATAATTGTTTTGATAAGAAATTTATTATAGTTGGTTTGCGAGAACGAGTTGGTAAAAGAAAATCGGAGTTTTTAAAAATGTTTATAAATGACGATTTCTACAGACTTTTTAGTTATCTTTTGCAATCAATATAGGTAGGTAGGTACCTACATAATAATTAATAGATTATAAATGCATAAGTAAACGATTACAATATTAATGAATTGCATATTCAATTATTGTCTATACGCCATAATATGATATTAAATATTACTATTATAAGTTAGGACTTTTAAGATATCGTCAAACGTATAATGTGTATGTAATACCTATATTAATATAGAATACTTAATAATAATTATCGATTGGGTCTAATTAGTGTTAATCAGCCGACGGAAAGGTAGTTTGGAAAGGCCATATTTGATCATTTTGAAATGATTGTATTTTAATAATGCAAACGATATACCTACTACCTATAGTGAGAACGAGCTTTATTTAGAAAACTCTAATGCAGTAATACAAAATTCTGGTCGCGAGATATCGTTTGATTCGTCTTTGGCGCGTAACCAATGTATACCTAGGTAATAAGTGGGCCACTCTATTCGCGTATATACCCATACATAGTAAATCGGCTATGAATTTCGCGGGTAATAATTTTTATTTATGATATACCTATGGAATACTGTTAAATGTTGTCAAAAAAGATTTGACTATCTCGAAATCGCGACAGTTATCTACCGAATTCTAGGCGTCCCTCCGAATTTATTCTGGTCGATTTATATGGCCCAGAGTTTCGCCGTTTTCCCGCGAGAAACGGTGAAAAATTACAAATGGAAGAAAAGGCGTACGGTCCGGCCGTGCGCGAAATGGAAATAACGTGATGAATATACCCGCACTAGTCGCCAACCAGTCCGCGGTGACAGCGATATTGTCCGGAAACGAGTTTTACACGATATACAATATAATATATTTTTAGAATAATATCGTCTGTACACATATATTATTATCATTATAATATCATAATACGATACGGTATTTTTACTCACTCGAAGACATGTCGCCGCCACGCGTAGGTATAATAATATGTGATATTATACTATTATAATGTACGTATCGCTTTTCAGTTTTCGCCGGTCTTTTGTGTCGTCGTCTGGGCCGCTCGTAGGTGTTCTACCAAGTATATTATTTATAAATAATAATGATAATCGTCACCGGATACGTGTTCTGGTGGCGGTGTTGCACTCCGTACGGGCACTTTACCGATTTCGTTATGCGAAGGTTTTCCGTTTAAAAACGAACGTAGGTACCTACTGAATTGATTTTCGGTTTATCTACTATGGATAGTGTTATGGCAGTAAGGTATTGGCGTAATCGTTATATGATAATTTTCCGATTTCGTTTTTACAAAACAAATAATAATAATAATGATAATGCGAACTCGATGTACGGAGCGACAACGACGACGAGCGAGGAGATGCGGTCAAAGCGCACCGCTGCACGAGAATGACGATTAACGGACGATGCTACTTGGCTGGGCCGTCCGCGATTACACTGCCGCCGACGACGTACGTCGCGATTCGGGCGTAGGCAATACGGTCGCGTTCTATTATTGTTATTATATTATTACACTACGGTACGTTTCCAAAATCAACACGCGTCAAGTGGCGTATTTCGTATTTTTATTTAGTGTTTGGTATCGGTGGACGGGTATAATGTCTACACCAATATAGGTTTTGAAAGAATCGTCCGGATGGCGGGAGTTCGGTCTTCGGGCATCGTTATTTGACAATTCGAAACCAAAAATTAATCCAAAGACGGTTCTGAGCGGAATTCGGTACGTATACATAAATAATTAGGTACATTATTAAAACGAAAAAGACTTTTCACCGTGACAATTTTATTTGTCATTTTCATATTTCCCATACCTACACGTTTACAAAATATTTCCGTGATAAATGGTAGGTAGGTACCTATAGTTACTTTTTTTTACGTTTAAGAAAATTACTGGGGAATTTAAAAATGTATGCCCGTTGAATTAATCAAAATATAGAATTAATTTTCTAATAACAAGATCATTCCTACTTCACTTATAATTCCTATACCCAACAAAACAGGCGCATAAAAAAATACATCATCTTAAAACCAATACATTCCTCGCTTCGTTCAGGATCTAAAATTGAAATTGTGGGGTGGGAGGGGGAAGATGACGAATAGATATAAAATCTATAGAATGCGATAATAAATCTATACTCTTAAAGTATCAATGAAATTAATCTTCATTTAAGTTTATAATTTAACAAAATTAAATAAAACTTTCCGGTATCAAATAAGTATCGCGTTCTCCAGGTTATTATGATCCTCCCTTCATAACTAAAAATCTTCAATACTCCCTTGAAAAACGTAATCAAATGTAAAATTTATATATAGGCACCAGAGTTGTAAAGAATACTTCTTAAACAGTATTTGAATAAGTAAAAAATTATGTTGAAAAAAGTATTTAGAGTAATACTCAAATACTTATTTATTCAATGTATTTAAATAAATACTCAAAATACATTAAAATAGTATTTGAAACAATTTCCGCTATATTATAATTATATTGTTCAATATTGCGTATGTACAAAATTCCTTAGTTTTACTTGTTTAGTAATTAATATTTTGCAAAATGTCGGTGAGATCATATCCAAAATATTACCTTTTATATATTTTATTATAGGTTTTTAATTTTAAAATCATTTTAAGAGCTAATTTTGTTTGGTTTTTGTGGGGACATGTTTTTACTACTGAAAATCATTGGTGCGTGGTGTTCTCTTAACGTTTTATTTTTTAACTTTTTATGTTATTTTTTATAAGTTGAAATAATTTTTATAAATTTTGACAAAATTAAAATTAAATTAAATACATTAAATAACAAAAATTAAGGAAGAAAGGGATTTTTTTATGTCTTAAGTGATAAATACAGCATTTTTCTAGTTAATTTGAATTTTGGATCATCAACATTCGTATACCTTATAATTATAACTATCCAAAATTTCTATCATGTAATATTATAGAAGTTAAAAATGTATCAAAATTCCAATGCAGATTGTTGACATACATTATCTAATTATCAAATTTGAGCTAACTGAATTGTACTGATAATTAGAGAAATCATAGAATGTGGAATCTAAACTGGGAAAAATCGAGAAATTGTCCAAGACCACAATGAATAGACATAAAACATTTTTAAGAAGATTTTAGTTGTTAGATTTAAATTTTCAAGCTCTTACTATTATTTAAAACTGGTTGACGAAATTTTTCTAAGTCATTATGGAAGCCTCGTTTTGTAAAATTGAAACTGGGTTAACTTCAAAATGTTATCCTCTATCGATTTGAAAATAGATATCTTAACTCTAAAATTACTTTTATCTGTTTTAACAGTTTTGCGTAAATATGTTTTTGGAAGTGAAAATTATCGATGTGGCGTACTCTTAAGATCTTAAATTCTTTATTACTATAAAATATTCCATTTTAGTATTTGTAAGGTAATACCTATATTTTTATTTTATATTTAGAAATGTATAAGTAAAAAAAAATTATTTTATTATAAAACGTTGAATGGTATTTTTTTAAATTACATTATTTCAACACATTTTTCATTTAACTCTATAAATAAAGTGTAAACTGTGTGTAATGTATTATATATTTAAACTAATAATCATAATTTAAAAAAAATTATTTGTTTTTTTATTTAGATATATTATCTTTTATCTTTATCTAGATATAGGTATGTATTTATATTTTTAATATATTTCTACTTCGCTATAATCCTATTAGATTTAAATATACTTATAAAAATATAATACTCAAAAGTCCAATTCCGTAGGTCCGCCATAAAATGAAAACGATAGTTTTTATGAATTGGTAAGTTTTGGAAAATTTATAAGAAAAATGTATATTTTGTTAATAATAAATTTATTAAAATGAACGACTAGATGAACGCGTTTTTTTTTTTTTTTTTTGAAGAACGTGATTGTGAACGTGTTCTTTTTAAATACGATTGAACGTTAACATGAACGAGTTCATTTTTTACGCATTGAACCTTGGACGTGGACGACTTCAATTTTCAAGTGAACATTCCGAACACTGGATATATATTTATAAATATTATTATATATTTTATAGACTGTAAGTTTTTAAGCAAATATTCATCTTCTATATACTTTAGGAAATAGTAATTGTGAATTTTTAAAATTGATTTATTTGTGGATAATATATCACATTTTTAAACGTCAACAATTTTAAATATACATACTTATATGTGAAAAAGTGTTCTAATCACCCGTTCGCGTTACCGACATTTAATATAGAAAACGATTAGGAGTGCGAATATACAGAAATATTTTTCCAAAATATTAGATAATTTATATCTCCAATAGGTCCCATCCCAATTCAAGCACATAATTAATTTAACGATTATTATGTTAGGGTGTTAGCAATATTATACCTATAATATAATGATTTTCAAAAATCTAAATTATAAAATTTTGAATCATGCAAAATTTGTTAGAGTTAACTTCTAGAAACAATCTCCAATGGCATAGTAGGCGCTGTACACACACGTCGTGATTGTGACGTGTATTGCAAGGGTTCGGACAAACTTATTAGAGTTACAGTGGCATAATTTGGACTACATACATTTTTTATATATTTTTTTTAATAATTATTTGGATTTAAGTATCTGTTGATTGATTCCTTTAAGAAATGTAAATCGTAAACGATTTACAAATGTTTAGTTATATTCGACATAGAAATTCAACCTAGATAGAAGTATATAAAAATATTAAATTAGTACAAGTGCAGTGTTGAACCCAGATAAGTACCTTTTTTTATCTAGATAAAGACAAAGATAATTAAAGTAAAATACTAAATATATATGTATATAAATTAATTTAAACGCTCTGTAAATCGTTCAAATTCCTTAAAAATATGAACGTCGTTCACGTTCACGTTCTATTTGGCAGAAACAAGTGACGTTCGCATGTCACAAAATATGAACGTGAACGCATGAACCTCGTTCTTTCCAATTACTGTATAGTATCTGTTTTGTATAGAATCAGATGCCAATAATCAATAAATGTTTCGATTCAGTAATCACACTGTACACAAAAATCACAATCACAATATTATTAAGATGATGATTTCATTTTATTACCAATGATTTCAGTAGGAAAAACGTGTCTACGAAAATTAAACGAAATTATCTCTTAAAGTGATTTTAGAGTTTAAATACTCATATTCAAATTTATAGAAAACAATATTTTGGAGACGATCGTATAAGGATTTTACAAAATACTAATTATAAAAGAAATTATAGTGATTAAAAACTAAAAAAAGGATTTTTATATATTTGACATTGTGCTATAGAATAGGAGAAGAATAAAAAACTTATGAGATCATGTCCGAAATGTTTAAAATATTTTATAATAGATGTTTTAACTCTAAAACCACTTAAAAAATTTTTCTGTTTGTTTTTTTGTAAACTTACCTATTTTTGAACTATTATTGTCATTATTACACAACAATAAATGTGGTACGAATACGGAACTATTTTTAAATTACTTTAAAAATATATTTAAATATTTTTTAATTGTTGGATTTTCATTTTTCATGACATTTTATAAAAATTGCCTATTTAGAATCCCTTAAAAATGGCAGCGCTTCCTGACATCCTGACACATCTTCTTAAGTGGACACTATAAACAGGTGATGAAACACGCTCACTTAGATTGCAAATAATTTTAATTATCAATATTCAATAATCATTTATTATCAAAATGAAAGAGAGCACCATTTTCGAAGGCATCTCGGGTGGTTTCTTTTGAAAAATTAATCTCCAAAAGAGTTACAGTTGTCTAAATATGTTAAAAGAGGTTGTTTACTTGTAAGCAATATATTGCCCGTCGTATTTAGAATAATGAATACAAATTTCGAGGTGCACTGGGAAGTGTTGTTTTATTTCGTTTTGATATAATAGATGTGTTATGGTTCTAAAATGAATCTAAAATCATTTATTTGCAATCTAAGTAGACGTCATATCCTATCATGAATATACAATATAATACATATATACAATATACAATAAGAAAAAATGGTATTGGTACAAGATTATTTTTAAATTACTTTTAAAATATACGTACTGAGATATTTGCAAATAACTGGATTTCAATATTACTCATACAATTGCATAAAAATTGCCTATACAGAACCCCTATATTATATATTTGGCATTTTCACTTTTATGTGTTTGGCTTTTGAAACTTACCGTATACACAACTACCGTTTATAATAATAATAATAATATAATATAATATATATTTATATATGTATAATGTATATTATGTTGTAACTGGATTTGACGACGTATTCGTATTTCGTATTTTATATTTTATGATAACGGTCACAACGTGCACTTAGACCTCAAAAGTGTATATTATATATATTACGTACTAAGTATAATGTTGTTGCGTATAATGCCCCACTCTGGGACCGTTTTATCGTTTAAATTCTATTTTCTCGAACACGTATTGGCGATAAAGCGCACCCGATAATAGTTATTAATTAGGACTATAATTTTGTTACGTATGCACAGTGTGTAGCGCACACGTCAACGAACACGGTACAAGTACCCTAGACTATACCCCTTTGACCCCGTCGAAAATTGAAAAAAATATAATTTACTGCACGCGGTCATTATAGTTTATATAGGAGCAAAAAATAAATAAAAAATGTGTGCACAATATGCATACATATGCCGGAGTAGCTAAATTTGCACGTATTGGTATTGTGGTATATTGGTATTGGTATATTGGTATTGGTATATTGGTTATATGTACCTAATCACTAGTCATATATTATGTGTATATCAATATCTATATGACTATATCATCATATTTACGCGATTAATTAAAATAATATTACAAAATATTATATATAAGAATGACATAAACGTACCATACATTAAAATTTTTAATTTTTTTTTTTATTTCAACCGCCTTTATCATAAAAATAACATTCTCTTGAAGGGATTGTTGATTGTTAATGTGTATAAACTATGTTACAATGTTTGTCATAGCTCATAGCACCTGATTACTCTATTATTTCTATTCTATTTTGCTCGAATTGGGGGGGGGGCGGTGGTGATTAGGGCGACGGAGCTCCTCTATACTATTTTATAATATTTGAGAGCATCCTTACCAGGCTTTTGCGCTCGTGTCCAGTACAATACAAAATTGTGCAGTTCAAAAATAAAGTGTGTAGTTGTAAAACGCTAATTGTGCAGTATCAACGGATACCTAATTTATCGTTGCAAAAATGATTTACATTATTGACATCAAGTAATTAATTTCACTTTCCAGCCAGAGCTAAGAAAGATTGTAAAAATCATGAAAATAGTGATATATATATTTAACAGACTGAAAATTATATTATTTTTGAAGAGAATGAAAATAATATTATTTAAAAGGTAAACATAATATAATATAATATAAAAAGCGCGGTGTTATACTATATCTAACAAGCATTTTTCAATCATATGCAATATGCATGTTTTATGAATTTTTGCTTTACATACACTCAGTATGCTAAATAAATGCTTCGTAGTAAATTATTAACTTTGTTTAAAAGTTAAAATTACATACTTTATTAAAGTAGTTCCAGCTTCAGTAGATGAAAAAAACAATAGCTTAGTAAGATTTTAGTATACCTAACTATAGTCAGACTTGGTTAATATTAAGAAATTATTATAATTAAGATATGATAGTTAATTGTATATTTATTTATATTCATTATGATTAGCTATGTTTATTGCTTAATTTAATATTTTTAAATTATTTTTTTAAATAAATATTAGTTTAAATGTAGTTTGATTTTAAACTGTTTAGTTTGGTTTGAATTTTATAAGTTTAGATATGTAAAAATTATGAAAGTATAAAAAAATACTATATACTGTAATGGAATATTTTGAGGCAGAGCTAGCTTGTCAGCTATGGTTATTTGTGAGAGGGGGAAGGCTTAGAATTTTCTCTTGCCAAAATACGTATATTAACATAGTCCAGGTATTTGTGCAGGTTTAAATTTTTTTTAGTACAAACTCTGGCTCTTTCTAATTACTTTTTACAGAATACGAATACGAGTTACATAGTTTGAGGCAACGCTCATTTATCGAAAGCTCTCAGAGTACTCCTTCTTCTATTTTTACAATCCGAGCACTGTTTTTATTTCTATCCTCGAGAAAAAAACTGAATATTTGAAATAATTTCATTATAAGGTCAACTTATTAGGGGTGTGACTTTTAAGTGCGTATCTGAGGTAGAGCGACGGGAGTATTCGTGTCTTTTGGTAACCATCGGTGTCTTTATGATAAAAATACTATAAAACTGAATACACCGAAAATAAACGAATTTTTAAAGGTGAAAGTACGAAGTATACAGTAATACAGTAGGTAGGTAAGTACTAAAGTCTATAATATTATTATATCGTGATGGTTCATATCAAAGCGGCAAAATATTATATTGTACTAATATGCACTAGGTCGAAGCTTAAAATATAAATAATTAAATCGTGAAAAATAATGAAATATATAGGCATTTGTGATATTTTCAAAAAAAGAGTACAATTTCATGTACTTAATACTATTGTTAAGGATACTAGGACAATGCAACAAAAAAGAGTAGGTACTATCCTACATTCCTACGAAAAAAAGTACGTTGGGTTACTATATACGTATACGATATTATATTTTAAAATTTTTAAAGAAGGGGATGTGATTTTTGATTTAACAAATATAAATTTAAATCGTATTATTGTTATAATTTTAAGACGTGTGTAAATATACTAAGTAGGAATCTACGGGCATCGATTCATATAATCCGTTCAAAAGTATGGGAGCATGTGGCGAACTGTTACGATTTTTACTCTTTTGTAAATTACTCTTTAACAATGTAGAAAAATTACATTTTTATTTTTACGAGTAACACATCCCCCAGGCCTGGTGGTCTATTATCAAAATGGACAACCGAACGTATATGAAATAATTCGTACACGAACAATTTCGTTATCAATATTTATTATCTACATTTCATATTGTATCACGACTTTGGATGTTATATTTTATTGTTTTGAATGTTATCACATAGTATACCGGCGTGCTGGTGAAGTAGTGTGTATTGTATAACAGTAATTTTCATTTTCATTTGTAAATTGTATGAAAGTAATTTTCGTCATCTTGGTTTTTTTTTTTAATATGGATTCAAAAAGGAACAGAATATCAAACACAACCGGCAAACAAAAAAAAGTTGTTTGTCGACTTCATGGTATTAAATTCTGAACTTGTGTCGGGTAAAAATACCAATAAGTTGACGGTAATGCAACGACAAACATTTTTTAGTTTTTTTGGCTTTTTAGTTTTTAAAGACGCAAAATTAAAAAATACTTATGTATTACATCATTTACCACCAATATTGATAGTTATATCTTAGAAGTTGAATATGACCTTTTTATTTTGCTTATCTAAAATAAAACTACAATACCCCTGCCCCACCCTAAAGACATTTCTGCAGACAACCTATGTTTATGATTATAAGGGAATTTTCGTTCAAAAACGCCATGTACGACTTCCAACATTAAAGCTTATTGGATCATCTGATTTTAATTTTGTAAACAAATTTTAGTTCTTCATAATGTTTGCTGTGTTTCTGTTTCCATACTTTTTTTTATTTTATTTTTATTTATGACTGAAAAATTAAGTATAAAAAAATTAAAAAGTACAAATATTTACGGTTCAAATTTAAATAAATCAAGATTAAATTTGAAAAATGTGCAAAGACAGTAAATTTAATGCTGAATTCAAATTCGTTTTCAGAATGAAAATCGATATATGTCATTCCATGTAATATTGGAAGTCGCAAGCGGTGTTTTTCGTGAAAAATACTAGTTTTTATTTTAATACGAGTAGCTAAACAAAATTTGACATATGCGCGAGCATAGGTAAGCTTACCTTCTCTGTACTTGACGTGACTAATGCAATATTATAATCGATGATCCGGGCACCTTGTGATTTCGAGTATGGGACATTAGTATATTTCTTATCGTTTTTTTTCAAATGTTTGTATTTTATTAAGAGGTACTTATAATAGCATATCAGTTGAATAATACGTCTACACCTATTACCGTTGATTATATCATTCAGTTTTTTGTAAATAATATTTTTCATTAATAATAAAAATAAACTATTGATGATCAATGACCATTAAAATATTAGACGTATGTAATTTTGGAAAAAATAAGGAATGAGTATATCAGAGGTAGTATAGGGGTAGCTTCGATAGTAGACAAAATGAGAGAGAATAGATTAAGATGGTTCGGGCATGTATTAAGGAGGGAAGAGACTAAGGCAGTAAGATTAGTAAGGGAAATGCATGTTGTTGGTAAAAGGGGGAGGGGAAGACCGAAAAAGAGATGGGGGGATGTAATGGCGAGTGATATGAGGAAGGTGGGAGTAAGTGAAGAAGATGCGGG